>JABCQV010000116.1:19163-74429 GCA_013186375.1 Fusarium aywerte | reverse complement strand
TTTTTGTTTTTTTGTTTTTTTTTTTTTTTTTTTTTTTTTTTTTTTTTTTTTTTTTTTTTTTTTTTTTTTAGCTTATCTTAACGCATTGTGATACTGACGATACTACCGATCGGGATACTTCTGAAGCTATTCGCCAGTATATATTTAACTAATGGCGATTTCCGCACGCAACAAGTTCGGTGAAAAGTGGCTTAACCATCCTTAGGCAAAGTGCGATTTAATTGTGTACCATCTCTCATTGAAATAAATATAACCGATCAGAAAAGCAGTCAACTATCCAACCAACTAGAATTACAACATCCATTCAATATCCGTGCCTACCTCTTGCATCCCCACAAAGAACCTTATCTCTCAAACACCGAGTCCCTTCTTCCACGACCCCATTGCACCAACAAAGTGCCTCTTTCTCTGCTGGATCCACTCGTCTATCGTCAAGACCCTATCGACTCCAGATGATCTTTGCCTCCTCATGATTACTCATTTTGACCTTATCCCTCCGAATCTTGGAAAACAGGTCGATTTGTTCTGCCGTCTGCCTAACATCTGCGCGCTCTGCCAGGATCTATAAGGTTATATGTGCCCAGTCTTAAATAAGACTATCTAAAGAGGGCATAAAAAAGTTATTATTGTTGGTTATAGCCTGTGTAATTTCATCTAATATAAGACTCTGCTGTAATTTAACTTATTTAAAGAGCCACACTGCGTGAATCGCTTTGTCTCGCATGTCTTGAAGCCTAACCGCTGCAATATCTCTGAAAAATGGCGTCACGTCGTGAATCAACCTCACGGCTTTCTTAACGTTGGGCTTCCAATCCTTATCGTCGACAATATCGAGACCGCTGACGACCTACTCAAGGCGATCGAGCAAGAGATCCATAAGACGGCAAAGACAAGTGAGAAATGTTTTATAGGGTATTATATCAGCGAGCTCTGGCGTGTAGTCTTCCGGATCGTGTGGGCGGCGATGAATGTCTTCCAGGCTGCTCTTAAGGATCGTAATAAGCTTCGGGTTAGTCTCGTTGTGGGTTTGTTATATGCCGTAGGACCAGTAGGAGGCCCATGATGAAGCAGTCGGAGAACACAATAGGGAAGTAGTCGTCGATAATGCTGAAATAAACAAGTTGAGTGATAAAAAGAATTTGTTATGACCAAGAGGCTCACTTACTATTCTCCCTCTTTCTTTGTTGTTGTGTTTGCATCCAAACATCATATATATACTCGGCCGGAACATCAGACGGTATGGACGTATCAGTTGGCATTCTTCTCTTCGTAACAGCAACTGCAGTAGAACTAATCGTAGCAGTTTGAACCGGATCCTTATCCCTCAAACATCCTCCCCTTGCCAAATTATATTACAGCTGCTCTAGAGACATAACGATAAAATACGACCGATCAACAGCGGTATTAAGGAAAAACCCAGTAAACAGACCGTATGTAAGTCTTTGGTGTTTGAGAAACGCGCTGAATGTCTGTCTGAGATTGTCTTGTAACATACTAAGTCCCGGATCTATATTATAGATGTGCCTAACATATTTTGGTCGTGCAGTCGGTATTGGACTCGTTTGGCCTGTAGTCATAGGCGGTACACCTAGGATTGTAGACCCTAGTGATTGCCAGTCTGTTACATTCCAGGTAAAGGTCGGTAGTGAAACATGGGGCGAGATAAATTCCTCAACAGAGGTAGACCAGCGAAACTGGGTACTTGTACTCCCACCCGAGAATAAAAACTCGGAAGGACCAAAATTGGCAATCTCCTGCAAGCTCTGTAGTGCTGTATAGAGGATCTCATCCAGGTCTTGAATGAACAATGTTTCGCTCACGTATGAGCCATTCGAGGTGGTGACCCAGGGTTTAAATCCTGCCCAAGGTGGTTCGTATACGTAGTGTTTTGATGTTATTGTATGCGCATGTCCTTCTGAAAGACGCATCCCCGGTTGACATCGCCATTGTTAACCTCGTTCGTAGTCCGAGTCGCCGAAAAGCATGATTCGGGATATACTAGCTAGACCGATTTCTAGCTGGGCTGCGCGAGCGAACCAGTCGACTTGGTAAGGAGGAGTCGGGGCAGACAATATGAATTGTTGATGACGGATAACGAATAGAGCGACAACGATAATGGAGAGGATGAGGAGGAGCGCAGTTCGGTAACTAGTGACGCAGGACCGGCCATTGTCATCGACGTCCGTTTGAGGAGGACAAGACTTCCAAGGGAAAGATTTATTGATATTGCGATTGTCTTGCTCGGTCGGAAAAGCTCGAATGACTCCGAGGTCAACAATGTATCGTGGTGACGCGGGGGGTGGTTCTTGTTCAAGCTCGTCTTATTCATCCTGACTGTCGTATTGGGTTTCAAGTGATTGTACTCGACGTGACGGCGGAGGTGGCCTTATCGGTGTCAGAACCAGGGTATCTACCACATCAGCTGTTGTCTCATGACTTGGTAGCAAAGAAGGACAATCGCCGACACGTCTCCTCTTGGGGACTGTATCATCCTCTTATTCTAACTCATCAAAAACCCTCTTCCTCCCTATGGTTTCACGCTGGACCAATTCAACGAGCGCATTATGATGACCATGGCTTTCAGTAATGCGCAATTCGACATTAAGAGGAACACGACCAGGGTGAGTCTGTACTGCAAGGCATACTATAGCTTGAGTTCGGGATGGATTGTGACCTGTTGCGCGACAGAGAATTTCTTTGTGACGATGTGAGCGAGCGACGGAGCGGGATTGTCGGTGAGAGTGTCTGGGAGGCATAGTTGATTACTGGAATATAGAAGAAGAAGATGATGATGAAAGAGAAAAGCGATAAGCTTAATGGAATAATTGTTTGTCTTCTCCGTGCGTTAAGCCACTTTTGATTCATCTTCTTTGTTTGCTGTGACACTTAAGGACCCCGCAATGGGGCAGTGTTAAGATGAACAGTGATGGTCATTTTGGAGAGGATGTCAAACGAGCGGGACTGACGTTAAGGAGGTATTGGAATAAATTGAAATCAGTGGTGGGATGATGAGGCCTGAGGATGGTTCACCAGTTGGAGATACAACATGAATGCTCGGAATTAACCAGAGGGCTGTGCGAGCTCGCACTGTTTTAACACAGTACGGAAGGACCTTCTATCCCGTCCGGTCAAGTGAAATTCACCACCCAGCATAATACCATATCATCACCATCAGTGTCCAGCTACCTAGCTTGCTAATAGTAATCTGCAGCTACCGAGCTCATCAGAGCAAAGTCCCTCTCCAGAGGAATAATGCACATCTGCAAAAAAGATCCACCAGGATCACAACTAGGTCCAAATTCAGGATCTCCAGACCCAGCTCATCAGAGCGAAAAGTATCTATCTCTCCAGAGATTTAATATCCTTTAGGATTCAATTGACACCAGATCCGATTTCATGCTCTTCAAAGCGGTAAGAAAAGGCGCACAACCTAGTGCCAGGATCTCCAGATCCAAATCAGTTATCTCTCCAGAGATTGACGTCCTTCAGGACCAGAGTTGGAGAATCTCCATGTAATACTCGTCGGAGCGGTAGAAAAAGGTCAACAACCAAATGTGATTTCTCGTCTGAGATGGTGCAATGCCTGAGTTGGTGGTTGAAGGAGGAAGAGTTTGAGCTTGGGAGAAACGAGAAGATAGAAAGGGTCATTGTTGAGTTTTAGAACTATTATTATTGCGAATTGAATGTTGGTCTGAAAGCTTTGAATTGGCCCGGATGATTGTTTAGGCATCTATAAGCCAAAGAATATGCCTTGACGAAAGAGTCCTTTGGTGCTGCCTTTCTTGCTTGTATCTTTTTACCCTCCTGCTCCTTTATGGTACACTGACTCTTATCTTGTCTCTTTGAAAAGGTATATTCACAGGTACCTACCTTAGAGAATGTGCGAAAGGGCAAAAGGCAGACAAGGCTATGTGTAACATGGACGGAAGGTTTATGGGTGATGTGGCAAAGGCCACGAAATAAATCCCCTGTCCATACTTGGTCCAAATGGAACATCTCCATCTTCTCATTCATCTCTCATCACTTCAAACATTATCCTTTACAATACCATTAATTCAAATTATTATCACCTCAAACCTCTATCCCTCCTAACTATTCACCACAAAATAACCATAAATAATGTGTCGTCATACAAATCTAAAGGTACGTACTTCCCTTCTCTCATCCCCCCAAATTCATTCAATCATTTACTAACAACTACCACAGATAATCTGCAGTGCCGACCTTTCATTCTACAGCGACAAACTCCGAACCAAAAACCGCTTTCGTCTTTTCCTTTGCAAGCACACCGAAGCCGATATCGTACAAGCCATTTCGACCGGCAGAACCTGGCCATCTCCCAAAGCTCTCGCCAAGTTTTGCGGGATAGAGTTTGGTCGTAATGCGTTGGGAAGAATATTGCTCAACAAGTTTATGACTTAGGTCAAGTTCTTGGATGGGAGGATCAAAAAGGGGAAACCTCTCTTGAGGCAGCAGGATGGGGAAAGCGTGAGTCACGGTTATAAGGAACAGGGTCTTGATGATCTTGCCATGGTTATGGGTATTAAGATGAAGTTGTAGAGGATGGGGATATGATGTTGGGGGCTGTGTATTTGACCTTAAGATAATCAAATGATAGGCCTCTGTTGTATTTTGGGTGTTTTTGCTCAATTATTAGCTGTGCATTTTGTTACCTTGTAATGCAAAGTCCAATGAGGCCATAACTACAGAAAAAGTGACAAGTGCCAACCTTTGCTTGTTTGACCTTGATGTATGTTAAGTAATGTCACTGATCTAGATAAGAAGATATATTTTATTCTCTGCGTGCTCTATCTACTATCAACTATAACCATATCTAACCTTGGGGTTAGACAAAACACAACTTAATTCTCCAATTTCTTTTCTGGAGTTAAGATACCGTATAGACTAATTGCGTCACTCAAGGACTTGTTAAGGTAGGCTCTTTCCTCCCTCATTCACCAGCCACCGTATCAATTCACTAGACTACATTAGGTTAAATAGTCTAGGTGTATAACTGGTCTTAACTTAAAAGAAATCTGGTGGCTTATTAAATATCCAATAAATTGATTGATTGATCCACTGATGCTACTGAATTGTAATACAGTATATGCATAATTAAGACATAACGTCTTACTACCAGCATATTGACTATGGTCAGAACCATTTAACTACGCTCTTTGCTTTAGTGTATTATAAAGAAAAGCACAGAGAGACGAACTCATTAAGTTGGCTTTAATGATCGTATGGTTAACTTCTCCCTCTTTTTCTCTAAAGCCTGCCTGGCAACGCATATATGGCTTATTGGAACAAATAAACGCAGATGATCCGAAAAGAGGTGGGCTGTATTACAAAACAAGACCAATCAAGGTGCCAAATAGCAAAGAGCCTACAAAACGCCCGGATATATGCAGGCACTTTAGAAGGTACGTTTGTCTGTGTGGCTCTGTCTGCTATAGCTGTAGTGGTGGCTGCTGAGATGCAACTATAGCTCTTGGTTGCTGCTTTGACTTGGTTAATTGAATGCAGACACCTTCCTACAGCAGTCAATGGTTCTTTACACTCTTAAGCAAACAGATATACAGCTTGCTTCATTTACCTTTTATCTTGACATTTTACAGAATTATTCTTTGCGACAAGTGTCACATTCCAACCATAGTCTTCTCTCAAATCGTCAGTTATTTCTCTCTTCTTTTCTCTTTATGATTGCTATCCTTACTATCTTTTCTAACTTTATATTGTTCTGACTCTGCCAATATGTCATTTAATCACGTACATCACGACGATGATACTGATATGCTCGATGCCGATACGTTGGCCGAACAGTTAGACTTGCAGCTTAAGATCCAAGATACAACAGATTCACAGGTATTTATATGCCGACCGATATGTTCCATCTCTCTTCCACTCTAACAACTATGATCTAATACATCCGTGGTAGATCCGTCATTGATTTGATGGACAAGAATAAAACAATCACCATCCCTTAGACATCCCAAGACAGAATCATCATCACATCGCACGCTGCCCGATACCAACTAAACAAGGGAACAATAGCCACTCTTTACATGGACGAGTTGATTGACAGGCTTGGCTTCAGACCATTTATATCCGGAATATATCGCGACGTTCTCGTGCCGAAACTTACCAGCGCACTCATTTATCTACTCAACAAGTTACACGCCAAAGGACATATTATTCATAACGCTACAAAACCGTACCGAACGATTTAGAAACAACACATAAGGGCGTGGGGAAGGGATGGTTGGGATGGGGATATGGATATGTCCACGTCTGGAGATGTGCCGTACATGTCTGGGGCCATTGTCGACAATGACGCAACTACAGAGAATATGGACTACGAAGATACACCAGTCAGCTAAAGTCTGATATTTCCTCAAGATTCAAGATCCAACGTATGCCCCGACGACGACATATACAACGCAACGCCTCCTCCCACTCCAACACCGCCGCGTTTCGCATCACCAGCAGACCTAACCATTCCACGATTGACAGATCCCATCAGTCTGCCTTCCACATTTCAACAATCATTATCGGGAACAACTGAAGATTCTGCCATGGTCGAGACACCCCCGCCAACACCTGCCGTAAGTAGGGAAAAGGCAAGTACGTGGTTACGAAATTTACAGAGGCCGAGAAATAGACAGCAGACGACGAATAACCGACAGCATACGATAAGCAACCTGCAGCAGGCTGACGTTAATCTGTCTGACCTATTTATGGCAAGTCGAAACCGCAATGCCTAACCGAGACGTAAACCGAGACGTGCACCCAGACCTCTGCCGATTGCTGTCCCTGATAATCCTGCGCCGAGACCTCGTCCTCCCTTTCCAGTTGCGCGTAACTCGAGACTTGGTCCCCCGGAGACGCCACATTCTCCGTGTACACCATGTCTCCCACGCACATCAGGTCCTCCAAACGCACCACGTCTTCCGACAACACCACGTCCTCCAACAACACCATCCCTTCCGCGTCTTAACACAGGTGCCCCGCAGCCTGTGCTTGCCGATCTCGAGAGCACAATAACTAGGATATCCGTCTTGACGACTTGGCTTCACTTTAACAAGTATGCACCTGGTCTTGAACATCAGAGGCAACTGCGAAGGGATGAACTATAACGTCTTATTGAGAAATATCCGCGGAGTATGTTTGCGTCTATGATGTGGTGGTTTAGTGTTTGTACTATAATGGCCTAGGTTTGGTTGCTTTTATCGTGGAGGTATATCAAGTCCAAAATACTTGACATAATGTGAGTTTTGGTAGTTACTGCGTATGGTGGCACGGAGGGTTGGCGGTGATTTTAAGTACAATTCTATGAGACAATTTAATGAATTTACCTATAACTTAACTTGACTCTATGTCAATAGATGTGCCATAGCCTTGCCTGTAAGTATGATAATAGAAAGTAATTGACTCCCCTTTGCTTCCAAATATCATTAACGATAACATTTAATAATTTATTCTAATAACTACGGGTATAGTAAGTCACTAATAGAGGATACCGTGAGTTCAATATGGCCAAACCTAGTACAGCTTGGGAGTATCCAAACAGAACAACAGGTTGGGATGTGAGTGACATTCAACCAGACACTTCTTAGTGTGGCCCCGTAGAACTATCACCACTGCCTTAATAAAGACATCAGCATCCTAGCGTGATCGAGTGTCCAGTCTCTTAAGTAAGTAATCACCCGCTTTCAGCCATCTATAGGTAGTATACCTGGACTATAATTGTCAAGTGAGAGATCCACAGAGCCGGAATGGATATTGGGAAGAAAATTACATTCAACTTTATAATTAAATCTCTGAAACAGCTCTAGACCCCCGTGCCGCCAGACTCCTGGGATATCACTGGGCAAGTGGGAAAGTTAACATATCTGGACTCCAACCATTCCTAGAACCATACCACAGTCAATAAAAGGGCTGTATAGCTTTACTTGCCAACTGCGGCCCATCTTACAAAACATCCCTTTTCAGGCCTTTTGAAACACGTAATGGCTCCCTGCATTTAGTATAAATTCAGAATGGCAAGTTCAAGTTGACCAACCCTAACTATGAGATATGTCAGTTCTGTATGGGAATTACTCGGTATTGGAACTCTGATAAAATACTCCCCCTGAATGCCTCCTTTGGTCTATCGTGAGTAGTTCTTTGGCAGATACTTTCCTAATGCAGAATGGTTGTGGTATACCCTAAAGTGAAGGTCTTTAACATCCAATATATAATATAACGCCTATAGCTTTATGGATTTGGATATTTATCTGATGGTATTTAAGTTGTTGCAGGCCACGAGGGAGACCAGAATTAAAGTTTAAAGTCGAAACCTTCATAAGTGTTCCCAGTGACAGAAGGACATATAGTGGCTATATAGTAGACGTTACACTTATTACTAAAAGGGAGCTGAATTAGGACCACTAGCTTGTAGAGACTGTGCTACTTATTGTATAATTAGGGGATAATACTTCCACTATATGGAGTATGAGTCTGATAAGAGGCTAGAAAGGACCGATAGCCTTATAATAGAGACCTCCTATGACATCCCCGAGAGTGAACGAACAAACGACGGGTTGTTTATGGAGATGATTAACTATATTAGAGCAGATTTACTTTTTTGATATATCTGTCGCACTCTTGGAGATGATATAGATCTCATCGACGACTAGCTAAGACAGAAGGCCAACTGCGGATGTAATTCATACTTTGAGGATTCTATATTTATATCTAATGCACTATAACGCAGGGACTCAAGAAGTGAGGCAATATCTAGGAATTAAAGTCATATGTTCCCAGTTCAAGGATTGTCGGAATTTCTCGAGGTTGGGAATTGACAGTAAATGATGGAAATACCTGCGCAGGAGCATGAGGCTGCCATATTTACGAGACAACCGATTCAGCCGTTACTGGACAGTAGCTAATCGGATATATATTTAGCTTTAACAAATCTAACCGTTATAGGTCAACTTACTATAATATCGAGGAAAAATCAGATATCAAGAGAAATGCCGGTTTTTAAGGTTTTAAACTCATTCACGACGTAATAGAATCGTTTCTGAAGAGCAAAGGCATATCCAGCATATCACGAGTGATATATTTCTGTCTTAGATGACACTGATACCTGCTATAATACATCAAGGCACTTACGGCTCGATGTCTCTATGCTGACAATACAAGCAATCAGATGCGTAACTAAAGCTCTTGAGGTTAAGTTTGGACTGCCTGCCACTAGTATATGTAGTAATGGCTGTGTTCCCAATTGTAATCCCACATATGAGAATGGGAACACGTTATATGACAGAGGAACAAAGTATCGATATAACGGACCAGTACAGTAATTAAGAGTGAGTGTAATTGATGATATTGCTAGTATCTGTGGTGACTTAAATATTGTCCTCTGTCTAGCTTAATGCTTCGATAAAGATGGCGCGGCGTGAGTATGACTGGTTGGTAACTGGAACTGGATAACATTAACTATAAAGTCAACGAGAGTAGAAGGATCTTGAGGTATCGAAAGTGTTATAAGAAGGCTAGTTAAGTGAAACTTAGTCTGTCGTTTAATTTACTGGGTTGTTAATATATAGTGAGTCAAGGATAAACGCTGGCCGAAGTATTATAACTCTCGCATTGCTCCAGCTAAGGATGATCTGGGAGATATAAATACCTACCAGTGGAACTCCCATCACTAGACAGGGCCGAGGCCACGATAATAAGTCTAGATATGATTTTGACAGACAATCAAGGGCAGCATCAAGTGTTTTGACAGACATGCTACCAAAGTCTTTGTCAATAGGTACAGAAAAGGGCAAAAAAAAAAAAAGGGTGTCGTTTTTATATCTTTTTGAGGCTTCTTTTGCGTTTTAGAAGTCAAGGCTGCGGGTTAAACTGTAGCCCTGGGCCGAGTAATTGATTAGTTAATTAACTTTAAGCCGCTAGGCCACTTGCTAGGTGATCTTACTGCAATTAAAAAGGTATTTGTCATTATAGCATATATCAGATAGAAAGCGCCAACCAGCTAGGTGTCTGGGTAGGCACGATGACGGGTCGAACAGGATATTGACCACAATAGTTGATATAGCTGATTAGTACTATAAGTAGCTGACCTTTGTAGCTAGTAGGTTGGCTACTATGACTAGCAGTAACAGAAGGGCGTCTTTAACAGTTGACGAAACTATTCCTTTATCCCTCATTGTTGAAGAAATCTACAGTGTTTAAGTCAAGGCCAACAGCCTGTCTGGCCCCTTTTAGACGGCAATATGATTATCACAGCCGTCTAGAAAGCGATATCCCCCTGCTAGGTGGTTATATTACAATCAATGCTGATTCTAGCTATAGTGAGTAAATATTTTACGGCACATTTACGAAACATTTCCGCCGTGAGAGCGCGTGGGAATGTGTCGTAAATCTTGCGCCACCATCGTATATCATCTAACATATAAAGAATGAACGTCTAACTTGGCCAATACTGGAAGGCAGATACTATGAGTTTAGCCTAGACTCCAGTAACATCGAGCCCATCAAACCCGGCAAAGATGCTGGGCTCTTCCAGCATCAGCATCAGCACCTGTCAGTCTTGATGAGCCTCAAATAAAATCGCCGAGACTTCAGAAGAGCCCGGCCCAGCTCATAAACTCACTTCAAAGGCCATTATCCTGTGTCTGATATCACATGGTCCGAGGTGACTCTTCCTATTGGCATAAATCGGCTGTCTCTCAATATATGGATGGTCTCAAGACATGGATTGGCGCTCAGAAAAAGCATGGTTACCAAGTAAATCTACGTATAATGACTAGAACTTGACACTGATGTATGTTTATTTGAGAACTTAAAAGTAGTTCTGCGGCAGACGTGACTGCTAGATAGGAATACTTTAGTCGTTAAGGTGAGATGTATCCTTAAGGACCTATAAACTCTAAGTCTTGACAGGGTGATATATGCAATCGAGAGGTCAACCATTTTGCAAAACAGCCATGGCATAGAGACTTTAAAGGGAGTCTATTGGATGGAATTTGGAGATTTTATTGATTGACATAGAGGAAGGAAATAAAGATGTGAAAACTGTTCTCAGCCTGCCACTAAGACAAGGAATAACACAAGGAGGTCCTGTGAGATTCTCTTCTAACGATAAGGGTCAATAATGGAAATATAACTTTCATTTTACCTATGCCATAAACCATTCCGATAGAATAAATACAATTCACAAAAAGCATACCAATAATAGCATCCCATCTATATTAATTAAACACCTAAATAAAAACACAATATAACGACAATAACTCCAGAAATACAGAAACACCATACTAGCCAGTCTTTGATCCAAAAACATCCTCCATTGTAGGCATATGTCCTACGGCAATAAGCTGCTGCTCTAAAGACCGATGACGAAACTCCAAAGCCCCAAACTTATTCATAGCATCGCGCCATTCCAATCCAACGCTACGATACTCAGCCAAGAGACGGGTGAGTTGATCCTGAGGAGTAGTTACGGCAGGAGGAGACGAATGTGGTTGTGGGTGGTGAGAAGAAGTGGGAGTCTGTGGGTGCAAAGGGCTGAAGGCGCCAGGAACCACAGACTGTCCTTATTGTTGGGCTGTTATCGTATGCGAGTTCGGCGTAGGTGGTGGTACTGACGAGGATATCGTTATGGCTTGTTGAAGTTCAGCTGGTACCGTTGAGACTTAAGACGGTTGAACCTGAGAAAGTTGAGCTTAAGGAGGTAGAATAAGATGAGGTGACGTCGGTGATGGCATGACAACTTGAGCTGCAACATATTGAGGAGCAGGAGCTAAAGTGACACCAGTCGAGGAAGCGACGTGTTGTGTCTGGGCCGGTGGCACTGGATATACCTGCAGTGGCTGCTGTTGCTGTTGCTGCTTCTGCTGTTGTTGCTGCTGTTGTAACTGTGGCGGCTGAACAGGGGCAACGACCTGGGGAGTCGGTATAAGAAGAACTTACTGTTGCCCAGGTACTTGGAATGCCTAATATACTTTTCACAAAGAAAATATAAAGTCAGTTTTTCTACAATAGGTCAATAAGCATTAAGAATTCCGAAACTTACACTGCTGCATCTCATCCCATTTCTGCTTAAGGGCTGCCTTTGCATTTGGATGATCATAAATGAATTATTGAAGATTGGTCGTTATGAGACCCAAATTGGACAAGTTTAAGAGGTTAGATTGCATAGAGGATGCTATAGTAAATGTGTAAAGCAGAGAAGATAAGAAAGATTGTTATAGAGGATTAATTCAGTCAGTATTGGGATATCTTATACCGCCTTTTTGCAAAAGTAAGGCTTTCCATTCTCCTTTTACATATCAGTAGAAATGGTCAAAAATGATGTATTAAATTTCCCATTTTCAGTCTAGCCTTTACTAAAACAGCAGTATCTTTGTTGGCCCCTGTTCATATCAACAAGGAGACACACCTCTCTTTAACTAGCTCATCTCACCGCCCCCAATCCTCCTTGCAAGTTTCTTTCAACTTATCCAACCTCTTGATATCTTTCAGGTTGGTAATCTTTGGCAGGACAAAATTGACGTAAACCTCAGCTGAACGGGGATTGATCAAAGCATCCGTGACAAGGTCCAGCAAGTTAATGTACTCTTGCGCTGCATCCTGTTCTTTGAGTCTCTGCCTGCGCTCTGAACAAGCTTTTGTGATGGTGTCTTTGGCTTTGCCGTAATGTGCATCTTCAATTCGTGTCCATGATGATGATGCGAATGGTGGTGCCGATGTGTCAAGACCGAGATGGGAGAAGAATGTTTCCGGAGGACTGGATGGGTGGAGAGTGTAGGAGAGATAGTGGGTTTTACAAATTGAAATAAGTGTTAAGTCTCGTGTTGGAGGTGATGTGGTGGTTATATTGAAAGGGCCTAGGATGATGGCAAAGACGGCTGTTAGGATAACACCAACGAGGACCTTGGAAGTGGAGTCTGACATTTTGGAAGAGTCAAGATGGGATATAGTTTATAAGATGGAGTAAGAGTCAAGTTATAGCAAAGTATACAGATGATGAATGACGGCTTGGATGTGTTATGCCTCTTTTGGGGGGGAGTAGAATGCCACTCTCGTTGAGATGATGCAGACTCACAAAACATACACCAAGTGCTGATGAAACACAAGAATACGCCTTTGACATTGTTACTGTTATTTATCACCCTGCCATTGTACCACTTCTGCCTATCGTTTGAGACAACCTCTACTGTTCCAGGCTTCATCCAATGCGGAAAGCCAAAGAAGACAGCATATTGATAAACACTTCTAAAGAGTCAAAGAGATTAAACTAACTACATCTATGAAAATACCTCGAACTGGTGGTCATTCAACATTAAAGCATATATCCGCCAACATTCCAAACTTTCCTCTTATACCATCATCTCACAGCGAGGAATGCCCATAAGAAGACCCCTTCCCATAACACTATACCGTCGACCCAAGATCAAATTTATCACCATGCCCACACCGCCAGAAGACAAGACAGCTAAGCATCGGAAAAAGCTACGTTATTTCCAACGCTTCTATAACGAGCTCACCAATCCACATGCACTCCTCAATTTCGGCAAGGGAATCGACCGACAGGTTCTAATGGACAAGATCAACGCAGTTCCTAATGTTTTAATTACGGCGCGACGAGTTGCGCCCCTCACAAATGACGTTGGATGCAAAATCAAAGACGATTGCAAGTATCCTCGGGAATGGGTTACGACCAATCGAAGTTTCGTGACTACTTTGCATTGTCTGGACAAGTGGGCAAGAGAATTTGATGTCTCGGAACCTCCTGAACAGATAGAGGTGAGCGAAACTACACAAGGCCAAGAACCGTTGCCTGCAGATAGTAGCCAAGGTATCAGTACTTTTACCAGATCTCGTCATCCGGCATCGTTGATGAGACCTCATTCTCACCATCACCAACTTCTCGAAAGTACTGGATTTCTCTATGGTCCACCACCTATACCGTTGCAGCGGCGCAAGACATTATCTACAGTACCACTCGACACTGGAGAAAAGGCAGTTTCTGAGGAAATATTTGGGGACGTCTCTCTGGATACGAGCAACGTGTTTCAGTTTCATGGAGAGGATATCGGTACAATCGCTCAGCAAGAGTCACTTGTTGATGCAAATCCGGCTTCGCCACCTCCTTCGTCAACTCAGTCTGTTCATGATCAACAGCCAAGAAACCAACAGGAGACGTTTCCTCTGCCTATACTTCCTAATGGTAAGCCCGACTTTGACAAGATTGGAAAGTGGTTTACGTGGTGGGCTGAGGGGCATAATGCGAGACGTCAGGGTAATGGAGAGTAGAATGTGATTGAGATTAAGGTTCTTTGTTATTGTTGCCTATGTGGGTAGATCTAGAGTTTTGTCTTTACTGGATGCTTTTATTTTATTCTTTTCTGAAGTCTCTGACCTGACGAGTTTGTGTGTTTTGGACAGTGGTTTCACTATCATCGTATTGAACATGGAGGTGTAGATTGTTGTCTCTTTCATGGTCTAAGCAGTTTCAGGATGATAAGGAGAGTTGAGAGGATGTACATGTGTGTGTGATCCATATAACCACGTCTTGATGCACGTGACCACCCCAATGTCCAACACATTCCAGCTTACATATCGCTCGTGAGATGCCCCAATCTGTGTTCAAATTTGAGTTCTTAAATGATCTTGTCATATTAAAGCTTAAGCTTAGCCATAACTTTCTTAACTATGAATACCGTGACATCAAAGCGAATGAACCTACCGCTTATCGAATAAAGGACAGCCCTGTCTTCTTTTTCGTCAGTGAAATAACTTCTTTTCTTTGGTCCTTTGAGCAAAATACTGCCCTAATTATCCCAAAATCAAGCCTTTCTCACAAAGATTCCCTTTCTTATTACCAGGCTTAAATAGTAATGTTATCTTCACTGACCTTGACTGTAATTCAAGTATCTTCTTTTATCGTTAACTATTTGCTCCAAATTACCTTTGTAATTTTTTCCCTTTCCTTTCTTTCTTTCTTTTTTTTTTGCGTCCTCTTTTATCTATCCCCCTCGCAATGTGGGACGAAGTATTTGCGGAAGGCGTTCGTCGAAACGCCTCTGTATCACAAGATGTTGAGCCCACCAGCCCGGTCTAAGTTCCTCCCGGGGCAATTGTTCAGAGAAGTCATCAACAACTTGGTCGACCGCAGATATGGCCATCCGATGTCATCGACGAATATATCAACAAATCTTCAATGACAAATATTTACAATATTAATTGTCCTGGAGGAAATGTTGACATGAGGCAGGAGAAGACCTTTAATGGTTTATTGGCTAGGGAATCTGTTACTCGTTCTGTTGCTACTGTGGATATTGATGATGATGATGAAGACATAGATCTCGGCTGGCAAGAAGTGAATACTCAGTCACTTCTGCACAAGTTAAAAAGTGTTTATAAGGGATTCAGGTCAGCAGTTAGGTTCTGCACCAACATAGTCTTGCACCCAACTACACTATTTCTTGTTGGATTTCTCAGTTTTGTGCTGGGAGTACCTATCTACTGGTTCGGTTGGTCTACTGTTTGGACAGCAGTTGGAATATTTCTATCTTTTGCGCTATCTCACGTTATGACCATACCTCCTCCGCCTCATACAACACCTTCTTCATCTTCTACCGTTAACACATTGACACTCTCGTTCCGTCGGCCAGTCCCAACCGCTGAAGCAAACCAAATCCCCGCCGCCCTCGCAGAATGGTGGACTAAGGCTAAAGACATCACCCCTTTTACAAGTGACGAATCTCTCGAGGGAAGCATTCTCAGAGCGCAAAGGAGCGCAAAGGAATTTAGTCAGTTTAACTAACGCTTTATACCCGACATGGAAGTGAGCAGCATGCAACAGTACGCCCAACTACAATCTCTTATCCAGGACATTCAAATAGCCCTGGTGAACTACGATAAGGCAATTGATACGAAGCGATGGTTCTGGCAGTCGGAGCCGAGTCTCAAAAAGGATGCGACCAATTTTCGAAAACGGTTTATCGACTTGGTAAATGATATTTGCGGAACTCGTGAGCACGACAAATAAGAGCTCTTGGCGCTTCTTCAATCGAAAGATGCAGGAGCGGCTATGATTTGTAGCGCCAACAAAAGATATAAGAAGCTTAACGAGAATATCCCACGGGAAATTGGGGCTTTGGCTTATATTCTTTGCTCGAGTGGGAAGAGGACTGTGAAGCGATGGAATGATGTTGTACAAGCGATTAGTAAGGTATGTGTTTTTTTCCTTCCTTATTTCTTATTTATATACTAACCCTGATTTTGATACAGTTTAAAAAAGCATTGGATAGATATCCTGACGCTATTCAACATGTTTCCATGGGTTCTCTGTCGCATAGAGGTTTGTGTGAAGATATTTTGGAATTTGCGAAAAGGGTCATAAGTGAGATTAAAGAATTAGCAACCATGGGGGAGACTGATTGAGATGGGTAGTATCAAGGTATATTATACTTGTGGTTATCAATGGGAGCGCTCTGTGAGGGTAGATGAAGAAATGGGATATTTCGGACTAGCATGCTGACAGCCGTCGGGAAATTCTGTGATAAACCTAAGATGGCTCACGGTCAGCGGATTTTCCATTTGGTCAGGTCCTGATGCATCCCATGTGCACACCTACCATGGCGACATAGCTTGGAGGCCAATCACTCAAGGAAGAAGAAGGTTTCTGAAGCATTATGAGCAACTCATAGGCAAGTAGAAGGGAAGTAGCCATCAGGCCGTACTAGCGATGGATTCTTCTGCATATTCGCAACGAGACGCCTAGGACGTCTGCCAGAAAGCTGAGGTGTAGCCCAAAAAGGATAGGTTCTCTTCTGACCATACAAGCAAATGCGCTCATCAACTTTACAAGTATCCCCACCTGAGAATGGCCGTCGATCTATGTGTGGACATGTCGGGCTTATAGGCGTGCCGGGCTCGTGGGATAATATGCATCTCAGTAGAGTTCACAAGCTCATTAACCTTAGATGCAAAGAGGTAGGAGAGCATTCGGGTCTTCGGCAGCAGCAGCAGCAGCACCGACAGACAAAGCAAGTGCAAAGTCCACCTACTCCATGTCGTAATCTCCTTTTCGTATTCGTTCCGATTCAAACCGTGCAGGAAGCGCGTAGGTATTTGAATCGTATCGAAACTTTCTGGCTTAGGTTTATAGGACAGGATCATAAAGCAATAAAGAGAATCGACAATTCGAGCTGCCAAGCTGTCAAGCTGCGCTGTATTCTATGTTCTGTTTGCGACCGAGGTTCTCAAATTAGATTACAATCAGCGCTCCACCAAAATTGGCTCCATGGCGAAAGGGTGAAGGGTCCGCTACAGTATCTTGACGATCTTCCATCACCTGAATAGCACGGAGGCCTTCTAATGATATGGAATATATAATGACCTGCTCTTGGCCTGTCCTACGATGTTTTGGTGGCTTGTAGATAACTGCTAACGAAGAAAACTCTGCAATTCCGAAGCTGCATATGGTATTCGCAATGTGGGTGGTAGTCACATCTGGCAGTCGATGTCTCCGAAGAAAAAGCCGGCAATTATACTATTTTTTAAGAGAAGCTGTATTGTAAAGTAACACAAAGCGAAGACGCTTTCAATCAATCGTAGGAACTGTTCAGTCTTGTCCCAAGCTCAAAATCGTCATCCATCCATCGCAGCACATTTGTTGAATCCCATCCAGGGAACACACTAAGGTCATAACTAATGTCTTACTCATTATAACCGTATTGTCGCTCGATCTAAAACACCTTCAGGCCACTCGCTTTCCGTTTATCTGCGTCAAACATCAAGGTAACCACGTGCCCTCTCGCGTGATCGTCGACCACTTTCGTTGACGTATCAAGTCACCCTTAGACAACTTGGACCTTTTGACACAAAATACATTATGATACATCAAATAATTTGCATCTTCTGTATTTATGTTTCGGATCACAAGAATCACAAACATACGGCGTTTATTGAGCAAATGGGGCATAACCGGAACCAAAGATGATCAGGTGTGATAGGAGCTGTAAGCAATGCACTTTAACCAATAGGAACAATTTTTACACGACGCTTTATAAAGACATTGCCCAGATCATAACTAGTGCCTAGAAGACCATATGCCATGTGAATTTAAGTAAGCGTGAGGTAGAACACTCCAAGCTGGATGTTCTAGACTCCGCTCGCCGTGTCACAGAGAGGCTTGCCTAGCCAATCGGAAAGTGAAGCTTATATGTATCTCAAGTCTGGAGCTTTTGTCTTTCGTTAAATGCAGGTAGTTCAATTTAAGCAGTATGAGGTGTGAGCTCACGAGACTGATATATGATTCTGGGTACAAAGAACGTGCTGTTGCGGCCTGGCAAGCTCTTATGGAACTCAACCTTTTCCGACCTTTACGGTTGGAAAAATCGCTATATCACTACTACCATCGCTCCCAGTGCGACGCCTGGCACGCACGACATGGCGCCCGTGTCGCAGGAGATGGTTCGTTCCGATGCTTATGGTGGGAACATAGAGCCAGCCCAAACCCTCACTACTTACGCTTAGCTTCAGGATTGTTGTCTTTTTACTCTCTTCTTTGTTAACCGCCTCCTTCTTATCGCTTTTATTGTTGGCACGGAAGATCTCAATCTCCACGAAGGGGTCCATAGACTTATTCGCGAGTGACGGGACTTAACGTGCGTTGGGGAACTGTCGACTGGATGCAGTCCGCGTGAGGAAGTATTGGAAGCCATTACGAATTTGTTATCAGCTCAATTCTGGAATACCTTGGGGTACCTACCCAATCATTTACACCTCGTATTAGGTAGTCATATACTGTTGTGTTCGTGTACCAAAAGAGCCCGGATGATCTCAAGAGGCCCGCAGACGAGATGAGATACTTTATGTGCTTTAGGTAAAGATAAGTGTTAGATGGTTTTAAGATAAGAAAATAGATGCGCCGAAGTTCTTACCTACATTCACTTTCATTACGCATAGGGGTTGTATGTCGCCACCTTGTGATCGCCTTATTGAAGCATCATAGGCAATTGGATATCTTAGATACAGAGAAGAAGAAGAAGAGGAAGAAGAATATTTATTAGTAGGATAACCATCAATTCCAGAAGCCGACCTTTACTCTGCCCAAGGACACTCCCAAGGGAACCTACCTCATGCAGGTGCAATGCAATGCATATCCGCTGAACGGTCCATCGGATTCTGTTCAATAGCTCAAACGGCAATAGCATCGACGGGTTCTTCGTCCCAGGCGAAACATAAGTTGGCCAAGGTTTTTTACGCAGTGGCAGATTACGGCTTGTCTGGGGCGAGGATGCGGATGTCTTCCGTCCTGATAGATGGCGTTCAAAAAGGTCATTTATATAGATCACTGCAACGTCACATTACGGGTTCCCCGAGGCAGTAGTCTAGATGGCTCTGAGCCACTCCCCGTTCTTAAGGACTCGCCCGTTGATATCATGAACGATGAGGAACCTTAACACCCTACCGTTGTTCTTCAGCCGTCTTTGTTGCGGCGTGCTAATCGCATGTCGCCGCACCTCGTAGGCCTCCTACCCTAGCTCGACGATGCTTGAGTATCCCTTTGCTGACGCCACTTAAAGCATTGTATTATCTCGTGAGAACTTGCTGAGTAAGATCACTATAGTCAGAAGGTGTTTGTTAGTCTGACTGGTAAAATGCAAGGTGGGAGGAAGGAAGGATCAGGATTCTCTGCAGGTTCAGGGGATTTACATTTCTGAACAGTGAAAGCCTGGGATAATGCTGTTCTAGTCGGTACCCCACCGATGACGGCCTCATCGACGGTCCAAGGCTCATCGATAACGGGCTTCCGAAATGGGGTGCTTTGATGAGGTATTCGAGCTCGACCTACAGCCACCGAACTTGGATTCGACGATGAGGAAGACTTCATCATCGATGACGGCGAAATACATGTTACCAACAGGCTTTGCACGAAGCATGAGACCAGCCAGCATCTTTGAAAGATTGTTGGTGGTAATTCCGTTTCCGTATTTCCGTATCTAGAGTAAAGCAAGATGCATGGATCGTGCCCACAACAAGCCCGATGAGAACCACTATAAAAGTCAGGTTGTTGGTGGCAACATTCCCGACAAGCAAGGTCGTGGACAACGTCAATGTCGATGTATTGGACGTTGTGTTGGAGCTTAGCACAAGCAAGGTCCAAAAGAAGTGCGGGTTTCCAGCCCTTACGATCGGCGAACGCTGTCAGATGGACGCAGGTATGTGTTGTAGAAGACCAACGCATTTTGCAAGTTGGTACCTGCTCTGCCGCTTGTGCTGGATCGTCTCCGTAAGGGCGAGGTTGGCAGCTCGGCGGATGATGCCGATGCCCAACTGGTGCTGGCTATCAGGTTCCTTTCATCTTTCGGGGGATAATCAGCAATATGTTACCAGGAAATTGGAGGTGTCGACTACCTTCATTTGCTTATCGTAGCCATAGACTACGTGATTTATCGCTTCAATATCGATGCTCGAGAGGCCCTTACAGTTCACGACGAAATTCGATACTGTTTCGCGTACTGCTCTTTGGCAATCTTTTTATATATATCGTCAGTCTCAATGTGATCCCAGGCATTGAACTCGAAGACATCATCCCCTTCGCTCAGATGCAGTTCTATAAGGGTCTTGGTCTTGTTGACCTTTATAATTACCTAAGTAATAGTGTAAAAGTTCCCTTAGTAATGCGCAAAATGAAACTTCTTTGCGAACAGAAAACACCACAAGACCCTCTCTCAGACACCATAAAATCCCAATCCATTCGCAATAGATCCTCAGGCAGTACGTATATATCGACGAAGACCGCTGGATTGGCATGCCCTACCTGCCTCTGGACCCACGAGGTCAATCAGGAGCGCACTCCTGAGTATGTCCACGAGTCCAACTAGTTTTCGATCCGAGGCATTCGGGCTACAGAAGGGTAGCGCCCTGTAGCCAGGACAAAGTTCTACAGCACTTCTTGTGATCCTTGGGAATAGAACCAGTACTCTGGTTGGCTTACGTTGAAGTCCACGACATAGAGGCGGAGCGTGCAAGAAATCGCAACATGGAAGGGTGGCCTGAAGATTATACACCTGACAGCATCGTCCCGCTATTATGTATGAGTTTGTGCTGCATTAAGCAGACCTTGACCTCCGTTATCTTAATCCACGTGGGGACGATCTTCATCACATCTTAAGGACGATCAGGCCGAAGATCAGGAATGTCATGGCCGACACACATAAATCTACATCTGTCCCAGACTGCAAGGCGGAATTATTTAAGAAAAACAAGTGTTTGTTATTGGTAACTTTGTTTGCAATATGCCGACTTATCTATAACAATATTAGTGCAGCTCGGCTGGCTTTCAGGCTCTGATCAGTCCCATCCGATATTCTTACATACCCTCCCAGAGCCAAGAGGAGTTCCGACCAAGCCATTCAACGTTCTTTTCCGCAAGATGCAAAACCGTTCGTAAACGGATGTAAACAGTAGTCCTAAGCGATCGGGATTGTTAGTCTGTGGCCGCCCGCGCAAGCATTATCCGTGCTCGTTGCTCATGCTAACAACTTAGCGGCCGCTGAGTAGTATCCGGAGGCGTCATCGGTATCTTAACTTTTATCTTACAATACGTCGTCTCTATTCCGTGGGCTGTAAAAGGTTAGTGGAAGATGATATTGGTGAGTTCAAGTGGTCAGAGATAAGTGCTGGGAGGAAACGGAGGAGCGTATTGCAGGCAAGCCTCAGCATGTATTAGAATCTGGGATCGGTTCGGATTTATCTCGCTATTGGTGTCGGTCGGAGAATGTGATCTAGAGAGCAAAGTTAACCTTTGTCTAGGATGACCTGAAAGATAGTGACGCGTATTCTGCTTGCCTGTGAATAAAAGGTGGTTCCTGGGCTGTTGAAAGACAGATACTGTGAGAGGTCATGGTGTGAATAATTGTGAAAAAGCTAGCTCCCATTTGTGTAGAAGAGATGAAAAAGAATAAAGAAGAATTAGGAAAAGAAGAAGAAAAAGGACGACAGGAGGTACAGTGAAGGTCGACTGCACACTGTGTAGCTGTCGTAGAAGGTGCGATTCGAGTGACTTCATGTACCCTTTTGCCTGATTCTCCAAGTCTATTATCCCAGCTCTCCTCTTCTCTTTACATCTAAATAATCCAACCTATCCTACCTATACCACATCATCAGTATTCCTGTATCGACATTCGTATTATCTCCGTCCCATCTCAATTCTTTCGCTTTACGCTACGTATTGGATCTTCAATACTCCCATCTCATTCGTCCCAGTTACAGTTTTCTAACTACAGAGATATGTCCCGTTAAAGTGCAGGGCCATACAGACTTGAGTAGATTAAAATGGAAAATCTTAAGGCTTCCTAACAGTAGTACGACTGAGTTGATGCAATGCTTTTCAGGTAATGATGGTTTATAACTGTGAGTTTTTTGATGAACAGATAAGCACAGTTTTCTCTTTTCAACCAGAAACATTTTACCTGTCGGGAATTGTTTAGCTTTTTTGCGTTGGCTCACTCAGTGTCTCTATAATTGAGCTTGACGCGTAACGGGGGAGTTGGAAGTGAGTCGAGTCTTTTTGATAGTGTCACTGTTGGGTTGGTCTTGAGTTAAATCTGGTCAAGTTGGTGTGGCGGCTGGTGCCTGTCGATGGCTGCTGTGGCGGTCAATGTGGTGGTTGATGTGCGCCACGCGCAATAAACTGGTAAGTGGTTTTGCACCTGGCAGCCCAGGCTGCGGCTCAATTTTCAGCATTGACTTTTCGAAAAAGGAAGCCTCAAAAAGAGGTCAAAAGAGATCTCGCCATACCTTTTGTTTTGCCCTTTTTGGTACCTATCCCAAGGGACTTTAGTACCCTTGCAAGCGTGGGTGCCAATCTCGACATAATGGTCCCGCCTAGATATAATGGTTTTACCTCAATACGACGGTCAATTGACATAGTGACAAGATAACAGACTGTTAGCTAGTGTCCAGTACGTCGAATTGAAATAAATGCTGTTAGGTCGTTAACAGCTGTTCTGGCTGTCTTGCTGTGTCATGACAATCGATGCTACCCTCAATTGTTTGTCGACATCATGTCTAGGCTTATCATTGTGGCCCCAGCCCTGTCTACAAATGGGGGTCCCGCTAGAAGGTAGAGACTGAACCTTGGTCGGTGAGACACTCCCCACAGCACAACCAAGGTACGCATGCTGAAACAGTCCACTAAAGTATACTGCAGCTGTAACTGAAGCCCACTGGGGGATATTGATGGTGGGGCAGAGGGTTCAATTTTAATTGGTCTCTCCAACCGATGATCGGTTCCTGGCCAATCAGATCCGCCACCTAATCTTATCACAAGCCAGCACCTTCTAGCAACGCATTACATGGGAACTTCCCTTTTTATCTTAACCAGCACACTCATCAACTACATTATCATTCACAAACTGGAAGATATTAAAGGCACCATCCGTGCGCATGAGTACGTTGTATAATGCCAACGGAAGACTTGGCTAGCCACTGGCACCATTAAGGATAAACATACTGCAATCTGGTCTTTACGAGACGAACACCCAGTCTTTAACGTCGAGAATGAACACGAACCTATCTGTCCGACCTTATCACGTCTGACCTCAAGACCGCACACACGCATGCGGCATCATATTATCCCATTACATCCCGCTATACAAGCCAACCGTTCTTGCAAGATGTCAACAAAGTTGTCTTTCAGAAGCCCAAGATCCGATCACACAACGCCATAACCAACATACGCATCGAACGAAAAGACAGCTGCACGAACTTCTATCCCCTTCGAGGTCCAAGACTGGCATATCATCGACGGTTGAAAGATCCGAAACATGTTTGCTCCCGCGACACCTGTGCCAGTGTTATTAGCTGGAGTAAGCACATTCTCTACACGAATGCCTTGTTTCCGTCTAATCCGACAAAGAGCCCTGTCGAGGGTATACCTCTCAATCCCCAAAGAGACTGGGACCTACCGCCTTCTCTATCTCCATTGGATCGATCACTGGATCACGCTTCGTATCTAAGAGACAGTGACATAAATACCAGCACCTGGTTCTCAAGAAAGATTACCTTCCGGAAATTGACGACCCGTCCCAGCAGCCATTATCAATACCCTGCTCGATCTTACTCCAGTTTACTGAATATCCGTCATTGCGTGGCATTAATAGGGCGGCTCATTTGTTTGCGGGATCAAAAGTCGCACCATCAACATGGTACCTCGCTGTCGCCAGCAGCAATGGAGATATATAACTACACGACCATAGCATTCGAGCCAAGACCCGACTTCCTGCCCGAGGTAACCCCGCCATCATTTTTGACGTCTCTGCCAACGATCAGTGGGATCCGGTACCACCAAGAACTATATTCCCCTTGCTGATCCTCAGCAAAAGAAAAACGACAAGCTTGGATTTAAGAAACAATTCGCCACCACCGGAAATCCTTAGCATGAACGATTTGCATTAACCCCCAATCATACTGCTTAACTCCATCACCCAACCTCCTACTCCCGGTAATCTTACAACTATTATCGACGTTTCTGCTGACGGCCGATGGGATCGGGTACCACCAAGAACTATATCTTCCGCGTCGATTCTCAGGAACAGAACGAAGACAAGCTTGGATTTGAGAAAATATTCGTGGTCAGCGGGAAGCTTTATCCTCGACGACTTGCATCAACCCCTGAGCTGTTGCTCAACTCTCCTGCTCTGGGTGATCCCATCACCGTTAGGTATGTTTCTGCTGGCAGCCAATGGATTCTGGGTACCACCCAGAACTATATCCTCCTTGTGGGTAAGCAGGAAAGCTTTGGGAAGAATAAAGGCAAGCTTGGATTTGAGAAACCATTCAGCTGCTGGAAATCCTCATCCTCGATGACTTGCATTGACACTGGAGATGCTGTTCAATTCTATCAATTGCCCGGAAAGCCTAGTCTAACCTTTATAAGAATTATGTTTTCTCTTCTTTTTCTTAGGATAGCTTAACTATAGTTTAGATCTTTATGATTCATTTACCTAAAGAAGAGTCTCGCAACCCAGCGTCTTTCCGAATAGCATGGTGTTGACGTAAGCCTGAACAGAAGAACAACTCAGAATAAATAGAGGTTTCACAAGTGATATTCGCTTCATTACGCTCTAACGGTTGACAGCTTGTGTAATGGCAGATCTCTTGGACTCTTCTCCGACGGTATAACGCCTTGAGAAATGATACAAAAGTTCAGCGTCAATCTTGTCGTTTCCCCGTCCGTCTGTTATACCCAGACCTTCTGCTCCATTTATTAACTTCTTCTTCAAATTCCACCCCAACGGCCTAATGCATTAACCTCATTCTCGGCAACCGTGATGTTGTAGAATCAACATCCTGGTATCAGCTCCTCATGAAATCCACGTCTGCCAGTGTGGTTTTCAGCGTCTGTGCCGTGGCACGTAATGCTGTAGAATCGACATGCTGATATCGGCTTCTCATGAAGTTCGCGTCTGCCAGTACATTTTTCAGCTTTTCTTCCGTGGCCCGTAATCGCTTTTGCGCTGCAACAAATGCATCCTCCCTTTCCGTGGCTCCGGGTTTCTCCTTGAGACTTCACTCCCAGCTGGTCTCTGGATCGAGAAGAGGATTGTCGATAACGAGTGCTGATCCTTTGACATAATTAGGCTAGCTGCATATGAGCCACGAACAACCCTTGCTCACCTGCCGACTAAAAGGTAGAGAGCTTCGCTAGGCGTGGGAGAGGTTGACTCTTGTTGTTCGGTCGTTTTGAGCCATCCGCTCGACAAAAGAGGCGTTTCTTGGGAGTGAAGGAGGAGAGAGTCGTTGGATGTATGATGGTGGTCCGTCGATCTGGTCAACACCACGTCAGTATATGACCAAAGAGACGGAATGGCAGCATACCGATAATGGCCAAAAAGAAATAAAAGGACCAAAATGGTCTCTGTCTGCAAATGCAGCGTTAGGGTAATAATCGCAGAGTCGTGGCAAGATAAGAATAAGCTGGTTGAGTGATGATTCGACGGCTTACGTCTAATGAGTCCAGATTACCCTGGTGGATATAGAGATGGAGATAATTTCTCAAGGAATGCCGACAAGTTATTTGGGACATTTAGCGGAGCGAAGGTTCTAGAATGTTCGAGGGAACTTGACGTCACTCTGCGGCAGGACTTGCATCGTCTCCTTCTTCATTTAGATCAGGTAGGTACAGACAGGTACTATAAAAAGGAAGGCACGTCGGCTGGTCTACTAATATAAGTCACTTTTCCACTTTCCGGCTCCTCCATCCTCTTCCATCATCAACAACAACCAACCCTCACAGCCTTAGTCCCGAGCCAGTGGCGCCTTTGACCACCACAAATCAATATTCTTGTCGCCGACATGCGCAGATAACGCCACTGATCGCTCGTTGCATTTACAATTCAAGCCATGGCTCAACCTTGGACCCCCGGACAGAACCACAACAGCAACATTGATCAGCTGTCGAACTTCAACCGGTGATAAAGGGGGATAGCACAGAGCTAGATCGACTACAGTCCAGGTATATGGGCTTGTCCCAGTGGTCGGGCAGATCACCAGTTCAGGAGCACGGTAAGCTTGCAACATCTTCCCCATCAATGCCTCCATCAACACTCACAGCCCAAGGTAGCCAGCAACTCACGCAAGCGATCCGCCAAGTCCATTGTCACCGGGGAGAATACAGACGACAATGACGCTGTATCACAGGCTGGAGCCCCAAAGACCCGCAGCATGGTTACTTTCGATTTCAAACCGAAGCCTGCCAGATTCCATGCCTCTTCTTCGCCAGCTCAGGCAACCCGTCCGTCTCCCTCGCCCAGCCTCGAGCCCTTCGACAGCCCAAACACTTGCAGCATTTGCAAAGAAACGACTCATGGTCACGTTCAATTTCAAGCCGAAGCCTACTAAAGAGTTTATTCTTCCTCCTCTCCAGCTCAGATCCGTCCGTCTCCCTCATATAGGATCCTTCTCGAAAAGACAAGCACCTGCCAGACACTCTATTACCGTAGAGTGTGTCGGGGACAGATGTCAACGACACCATATCAGAGGCTCGAGCCCCTTTCACAGCACAGACACATACAGCGTATGAGAAAAAGCGACTCATGGACACATTCAACTTCCAGCCGAAGTCTGCCAGAGACTCTATTACGGTGGAGGGTAACGATGACAACGACGCTGTATCAGAGGCTCTGGTTACCAGACACTCCGCCGTGTCGCAACGACGAAGCATCGTGTGGGTCAACTGCTGCAAACACCCACAGCGTTTTCGAAACGACAAGTCATGGTCACACTCCATTTCAGCCGAAGCCCGTCAAAGACTCTATTACTATAGAGGGTGATGAGGCCGATCAGATTGCCGCACATGGGTTTGTAGTGTAGGGCAAATTAGGATGTTCATAAGATCTTTCAATATACCTTCTATAATATCAAACTCAAATGATCAGACGCACTATCCTATTTTGTTAACACGATATAGCACTTTGGGTCTAGACACAGTCAAGTACTAACCATCTTTACACCGGCGGTTAAAACCTTCAAGCCAAAGCTCTCCGATCCCGAAAGCTGAATCTCTATTCATGCCATTTTCATATGACAAGTGGCCTTATACGAACAGACCGAGAGGCAGGATGAGACTTTTACATCTGCACTAGGCATTAGTCCAGTCAAGGGCGTCACTTGATATCTAAAAAGAGAAGATAGTCCACTTTCCTGAGCCCTCCTCTACCAGGGTAGCTTGCTTTAGTTATGTCACAGCGCTCCGACGATACGGAAACCTGACCCATTAAAGTCTGTCAAGGATCTCGCACACTTCAACGTCCACAACATCCGTGTCGTCAGATCTGTGGTCAGATCATGAGTGGAAGCCTAGAGCAGAGCAAGGTTGTCAAGGGATGGTCTTCCTAAGGAGCGCGATAGTCCAGTCAAGAAAGCTAGCCGCGCCGTTTGTGTTTCTGCACACCCCATTGATGCTGGACATACCGAGGGATGTCAATCTCCTGGATAAAGATGTTGCTTAAGTGACAGTGAGATTTCTATGGTCCGTCTTGTTGCTGGTCGGTCAGGGGACGTGGTAATTACTCATTGGCGTCTGGGACTTTAGATGTTATGGGGACCCTTGACTAAAAGTAGATGGCCTATCTGACAGCTGGGTACATCAACTAACGACAAAATATGTTATCCCTTGGGCTTCCATTTTGGTGCCTGTGACTATGGAAGTATCGTGGAATCCATCCTGATAGGCCAACTTGGCTCGAAGAAAGAGGCGCTCCAATAACAGTAGAAACTAGCACCATACGACATCAACACTGTGATTCAATAGAGTGACTGTCCTTTGACGTAGACTGAAAAAGAGGTATAGTTGGCTTTGTCTTAGAGGATGCAACAGTCCCAGCTTGATAATTATTTATAACGTTGAGTTGTCGCTCGAGCAGGTCCTCGGGGACAACCAGGATAGCAATAAAGCTGAGACTTTCTTTTTTTTTCTTACAGCGCTAGAAGGTCTCGGTACGTATCGAGCTCCTCAGTGTCGTTGGTAATGTAGTGTTGCTGAGTTACGAAATATATTTGGAGGCTTTGTAGCATATCTGGTGCAGACTTGGTGATCTTGTTGATCTTGACACACGCATCATTTGAGATTCTTGAAAGGGCTACGAGGCCAATATCCCATACTATAACGATATCTATAAGAATTGGCTATCGTCAAATCGATAGCAACTTGGAGCTAAGGCTGAAAACGGTGAACCACGATCGGAACTAACTTGGCGACATCTCTTTATTACTAACTATTATTTAGCAATATGGTCATGTAAAAGGATAGCTACAGCCACTACGTGATCACTTTCTTCCCTCTTCTAACCCCCCTCACAACATCGTGTTTCGGCACTTTACCCTTTATCTGTTATTATCTCAGTATCTAACCGGTCTATTTCCTCTGCTTCCTTTCAACCTCAGCTTAACTAGCTTTTTAATCCTAGATATCACCAGTCATCCAGATCTTGTCTTGAAGCTAGGTTCCAAGACGAGCAAAGGTTAAATAAGATATTGTTCTTGCTGCAATTATCTGCGCCTATAGAGGACCTTAACATGACATGGAACCGAGTATACCTATCGATGATGAGGTGCGTTACTTAGAGGTGACCCTAGTATAGAAACCGTCAATGCGATACGTAGATCTAGTTCCTGATCAAGCGAAAGTGTAGTGCAAGGGTCGCGTATTTCAGACGGACCAAGCGAGAATCAGCAAGGATAACATGGCGTCACAACCGTCTCTGATCTTTCACGCCTCCTGAAAGTGCCTCACTCGGCAATATCTAGCAGTTCGCAAAACCATTCCTGAATTATGCAGTGCACTGAGACGAATCATTACGATGTAGCCTGACACGCTCACAATAAAGCAAATGGTTTCAACCGCACATGTGTTCTAGTTACACATATAACGACTCTTCCTATCTACGTTAAGAGACACTCTTCTGTCTCCAGAAAAGCCTGCGAAATGGGAGAATGAAGCAATATACAGGCAGACGTCGTGGAGGGTCGTGAAACCAGCATCTTGTCTTTATGCTTACGCCGAGGCCAATCGGGCGTTTCCGCTGGCGACTTTTGGTGTGGAGAACAAACACTGTTTCGATATTTCTGGATGAGACATTATTTGTCATTATGCCAGTGGTATAATGGTACGTTTTTTTCACCTGAGCCTTGTTACGGGTATCATATGATTTCTTCGACACCCGTCACTGCCGAGAATCTAACCCAACTTTGGACCCGTCGCTTTATATTCAATTCAACACAGGAGTGGACTTGATCGAATATATTATGTACGTATTGTATGAAATAAATCATTATACACACACAGTTTTCACGTTATTGGCATCTTGATTCACCAAATACTGTACTTGGTGTTATTCCTCCTAAGACATATTGTAGACAGCCTACAGCATCGAATTGAGATATCGCATTGACTTACATCTTTTGCTATTGGCTTTCAAGTCAGTGCCAGCATATGAGGTTATCATCCCGCTTATAGCAAAAAGTCAATTCTTAATCAGAAGATGGGGCAGCTAAGAGACCGGACGTGACTTTGACCAGATTTCACCATGGAGCTAGCAATGTGAACTATAGAATAGGGTCATTAAATAAGGCTTAGAAAAATATCTAGGTAGAGGATGATCCAAACTAAGCTAAAGGCTTTTATTGCTATCATATTCTTTATGGAATAAGAGCTGCAATTTGTCTGTTTTATAATAACCTACCTCTGCCGTTGCATGAGGCCAGCACCTGGTATTCCGAAAGCTGGATTACTCTGCTGTAAAGGCATAATACTGGACCATAGTACACCATGTATATTCATTCAGTTTAAATGTGGTATTGGAATTCATCTTCTGTGACAAAAAAACCCAACTTTCGAACATGATCTTGTAGTTATTGGACAACCCTTGGAATCCCCGACGCATTCGACAGGCCACATAGATCATTAATAGCCACCGTCTCAAAAGCCCACTTCCCTTTCCCACCGTTTTAATCTCGGCTGATATAGTCAGATATTTGGCCAGGGCATCCACCGTAAAGTAACATCTGGTAAATTGGCTTACCAAGCTGGTGGCGACGGACTCTGTGTAGCGTCCTATCTCGGCTTCTTGTTGCTGTCTGGCCATGACAATAAGCTCAACGGCAGGGTGGAGAACTTTGATGCCTCTCAGATGGTAGCATCATCATTGGCATCCTTTCTAACTGGCTATGATAAGAAGCTTGGCGACAGGGTTGACGACTTTGAGTTCTTGTAGGATAGTAGCGTCACTCGTCTCACTTTCGTTTTGTTGACTGGCTACGACAAAGAGCTTAGCGGCGGGATCGACAGCTTCAGGTTCTCGTCCAAGGGTAACTTTATCCTTCTTGGTTTTGCATCCCTAGCTAGCCATGGCAAGGAACTCAGAGTTAGGGAGGACGACTCCCAGGGTTCCGGAGGATAATCGCGGTGGCTTGGATCACTTCGAGTCCTCGCATAATGGTAACATCGTTTGTCTCCGCTTCTTGCTGCTGACTAGCCATGACAAGGAGTCTGGCGGCGGGGCAGACGACTACGAGCTCTCAGAGGATGGTAGTAGCGAGGTTGATAACCTTGAATTCTTGGAAGATAGTAGCTTTATCCACCTTGACTTCCCCTATCTACTCGTCAACTTCGTGTTTGATATACACCGGAATCCCTTAGAGTACCACTGCGGCGGCGTTGAGATACTTGAATCTGCACGCCTCCTGGCCCGCGAAACCGCCTCGGCCAGTGACACGTGGCACGTTGTTTGCCCATCTTCTCCGAATCACTAGTCGTAGTCTCGTCCTCGCTCGAGGCCCGACTCTTGCCCTTGGCTCGCTTCTCCTCCTTGGAAGTGCCATTGGGAAACATCCCTCATTCCTCAAACGATCGGCCCGCGAACCGATCAATGTCCCTATCCGTCATATCTTGTTGCTGAGTGGTCATGGCAAGGCGCTTAGTGGTGGGGTGGACGACTCGCGGTCTCGGAGGGTGGTGGCAGCGACGGTAGTTAGAATGCTTTTGCAGATGGTTGGTAACGAGATTGTTGCGGCCGTAGTTGCCAAGAGGACGCTGGACGGTGGGCGCAATTGCTCTGCGGGCCTCGACGCTATTAAGTGAAGCATTGTCCGTGTCCCCACGAAATGGTTGGAAGGCCAGAGTCATAGCTATTGTAGCCCTGCTTGAAGAGGCCCTCGTTCGGAGCTTTGTGGATATTGAGTGACATATTGGATACCACGCCGCTCTCGAAATGTTGCTGTATTCGGGTTGCCACAAGCTATCCTTTGCTACTTGATATCGCGAAACGAGCTTCTGGGAACGGCTCTGCCGGCGGCGCGCTGCATCACCTCCATAGTTGCAGTTGCTGTAGGCCTGCTTAAGGGGATCCACATTTGGGGCGTTTGGGATATCGAGCGACATACTGGAAACCACAGCGCTCTCTGAATGTGGCGGTATTCGGGTTATCGTACGATGTACTTTTGGTCCCTGATGCCTTGGAATTATTGCTGGCAACGGCTCCAGTGGTCGAGGTATCGAAGGACAGTGCCGTTCTCGGAGTCGTAGTCGTTATAGCCTGGTGGCAGAGGCCCATGTTTGGGATATTGAGTGACATATTGGAAACCACAGCGCTCTCGAAAGAGGGTATCGAGCTATCAAGCAGTCGAGTTGTCGCAAGGAGTGGGTGTTGGTAATGATGGAGGAAAACGATGATGGGGAAGAAGAGGTAGACATCGGTGATGATGAGGAAGAAGAAAGAAAAGAAAATGAAAAGGAAGGAGGACAAGGTGAGGTCAAAGGGTTGTCCCGTCGGATAATGGTAAGGAAGGTGCGTCGTAGTATTCTTGCCAAAAAACAAAGACAGTCAATATCACCAGAGGTTATAGAGAGGCGGATGAGACATATTTACTAACTGGAACATAAGCAGGCAAAGCACATTTCAGATCCATCTTTTCCAAAATAAAAGCCCTCAAGATATATCTTATTGTAGTTCCGTCGGCTATATGCAGACATACACTCGTGGTCTGTCGGGTCTCCGAGCAAGGTCGAGAACAGTTAGGTACAGTCAAGCTCGTTAAAGATCAGTCGACATCGTCGTTCAAATTTTCCGCTCTAACGTCGGTAATACGCATGGCTTATGGCCTCGCTTTCTCCAAGATAAACCCGAATCTTTTATCTTAAAACTCCCTTCCACCCAGGCTGGACGAGGACGCCGTCATGTCGCCGATCATGCTTGTATTCGCGTTGAGGCAGGCGCTGGCTGGTGGAGTCTCGAGCGCCTTGTGCTTTGTCTCGAGCGCAAGGCGTGGGAGAAGGAGTCTGAGGCAGACATGTCCGGGTCATTGAGAATAATAGGGGGTCGTGTGGAATCGGCCGTGTGATGTGGTTTGCAAGTTGTGGCCTCGAGGGCAGCTGGGTATTGTATTGCTGTTCCCAGTGTGAGTATTATCATACACCACCATTTGGCTGTATGACTTGACCTGCCGTGATTGCCTGCCTGCCATTTGGGCTTAAACAGAAAAGAGACTGCCCACCTCGGGTGAGAAAATGGAAGAAATAGATCATCCAACGGCAAAGATGTGATAATAACTAAATGACCCCATGGTATTGTCGGCCCTCTTTCCTGTCTTGATAACTAATATGACATAATATCGTCCAGACAAGGCCTTGCCAGCTACCTTGGGTTTTTCTTACTGCCAATCTTGGACTATTGTCGGGCTCGGTGCATTGAGAATATATTCAAATTATGTCAGTGGCAGATGAGATGACTCGCGTACCCAGACCAGACGCTCCTTAGTCGTTACGGAGTTAACGTCGCTGGCTCTGTCAGGACCGGTTGTTGTGGGGTCGTGCTGAACCAGTTGGCATATGACGTTAGCTGGAGAAAGGCGACTGAAATTAGGAAGGAGGTTTTGCACACCAGAATGTGGGGTGTGCAAGACCACCTTCCTCAAAAACACCGATAAAGATTCAGCTCCAACTAGGAAAGAGGTTTTGCACACCACAATCTGGTGTGCAAAACCACCTTCTCTTTAGCACCGCTTCAAGTCGGCTCAGCCAGGGAACGAGATGATCACCAAGCCTTCAACACCCATAGGTACTGACCTAATAATCAGAGGTAAAGGATCGTAACTTGGGAATTCCCATCAGCTGACATGCACTCCCAAGTGTGAGCGTTAGTCAGTAAGGAGACATGGGCTTCCTGAAAGGCTGGTGATGAAATAGTGTATGATTGAAGGTCTAAGTTGTGCCAGGGTAACGGGAGAGATAGCCGACGGGTCTAGGCCAAATCACGTGACCAACACGTGAGCACCCTGATGGTCAGCACTTGTGGCGATTGGTATAAACAGCAGTATGAACAGACAAGTATATCCTTATAGTGACTGGTCCAAAGGGACTACAGTCATTAACTGCAGGTAGGCATCTCCAATAAAACAATCCTTCACCTGGCAGGATATGATTCAATTGAAACCGCCTAGCGCAATGTATCTGTTGACAGAATTTGTCTTCCATTCGTTGACCAGTGAGGGATGGCCATTATTTGTGGCTGATTTCTGAGGCGTCAGGACATTTCGGCCTACGTTTGCCAGCGTCGGCGGAAGGAGACAGATTATGGATCCACCGGTGATGGGCGGTTTTGATGACGCTTGGGTCCATGATCGGAAATCATCATCACGGACCACCAATAATTGGCACATGTCATGCAAGGGGAAGATGCCAAACTTTAGTTGCAAGTTTTTGATCTAGAAAAATGGAAAACTCTGTGTCGCATTTCCGAATCTATTCTCATCAAGTTACGGCGACGTTTTGTGACTCTGGTCATTAATGGTGGTCAAACCACATAAAATTGACAGTAAAGACAAGACCCCCAAAACACTTAAGAGTGTATAAAGCTGCATAAGTAAACAATATATCTAAATAATTATGTCGCTATAGCCGAGAAGCCCTTTGGAATTGATAGCCAGTTTTTGATTGTCTGTCTACAGGGTAGGAAGTCCATGAATGTTCTGGATATGGATTAGCGTCAATGCGGTGAGTAGAAAAATGTTACGACACATTTATGCAGTGAAAAAGCTTGGGGACAAGAACCCCTAAAGTCCTTATTGACTTAGAGGATATAGTTTAGTTTGATTATGTTGATGATGTTGATGTTATCAATGCGACGATTCGGATATCGTCCCCTGTTGGTTGATCTATGATAGAATCCAAAAGGTTCTTGGCAAGTATGCAAGTATTGGCGGCGGTTGAGAGGACGGCACGGCATCCGATCGGGAAATTGTGGAGAAAGAAACGGAGCTGACCAGAGACACGGAGCCCCGATCAGCTCCATAATTGACCGGAGATAACCTGAGAACTTCTTTAATTGGGTCAATATCTGCACTACCCACATTAATCAATTGACCAACAAGGCAGGAAAGACTGACCAGTACTCTACTACCGCTGTTGCCAGAGAATGATGGATAAAATTGTGGTCAGTGAGCAGATTGTGTCGTCATATCTTCGAGTCCCATATTGATAGATAAGGCAGTCGCATCTCACTCTGCTTAACCCATCTTCCGAATTGGCTGTGCCGGCCTTTGACGTCACTTTCCCCAGCATAATGAACTTGTCCTCAACATTTACCTTTCCTCCTTTACTCACTCAAAACATTCTATCCTAGCCTGACCATCTCACTCACTCCCCTTTCATCAAACGTGGTGATAAAGGCCGATGTGCAACAATCATCCTCTTTCTCTGGACAAATAGCCACTACCAATATCTTCAGCTTGACATCGCCGAGCTTCTCTCCTCCCCGCCACTATCTCCTCACCACTACTTACTTATGGCGCACTGATATGGAGCGTCGTGTATCCACAGAGGCGGAGCACAACTACCGGAGATGCGCACAAACTCCCTGAGCCGAGCCCCCAGCCTTTACTATGCTCGCCGTCGAGCGCACTAGTCTTGCCTCGCTGCTCAGCGCTCCCCACGACAATGCATACTCTACCCCTATCTCTCGAATAACGGCCAGCAGACGTGTGCTAGTATGTTCCTGTCCCCCTTGAGACTCGGTCTCACACTACAAATACCTTTTACACTGTCACTACGACGACAATCGTGCCCAGCGCCGACGAAAAAGGTCATTGTCGACGACAAGGCCAGGAACAGCGCATCTTTCAACGAACGCCTTCGCTCACGATACCGACAGCTAAATCTGCTATCGTTAGCCGCGCTCTGAGAGAGACTGTCTTTTCGAGATAGGCGAGGACCCTATACGCATCATGCCTGTCAAACCCCGAGCTGGTGGAGAAGAAGCAGATAGTGGCAGCAGTCTCACCTTGGCAGCCACCGATGATCTTGTCGAGTTGGTGAAGGCTACGATGAGCATGTATGCGAGACGCCATATTCTATAAGAGAGTCCGGGACTAGAATAAGTGGCTTGCTGAGTGCTGCTGGTGATGAGCAGTATCAATGGACTCCTCAGTTACTGTCTAGAATGCCAGAGTACCGTTATTATACAGTAATAGTATGATATTAAAAAGCTATCAATGCTATGAGCAGGCCCTGCTCCCTACTAAATAGATATAATAAGGGTTATAAGGCCTTGATATCCTGTCTTGCCACCTTCAGGTAAGCTTTAGATAGCTTTAGATAACGTTTTGACAGCTTTAGATGAGTCAATGAGAATCACATAACGACTGATAAACGTAACACCTATGCCAGAGTTCTATATCGCGTCTATTGGGGCTGCTTGCTGAGGTTGTATCTGTTTGGGTTACTGTACCGTTTCTCTCCACGACTGGATGCTTGCCTGTGCTGGGCTCTATGTAGGTTGACGAGGTTGCTGCGGTGGAGCGTAAGAATGGACAGATTGTTAATGCGGAGATGTTCGCGTGTACTCAGATGCTCTATCCGACTCAAATTTGGTTTAGTAACACAAGGACAGTGTACTTCCACCGTAGACAGCGATTCGTTGTAATAAGACAGCAGGAGTATGTACTTCAGCCATATGTAGTGCCACTTGTAAATCTAGTTGAGTTTAGGTGATATTTTGGCCGACGTAATGTCTCTATATGGCGGGAGTTCGCAGAATATACCCCTGCGGCTTGAACCAACTGTGTTTTGAACTCCACCACGAACCAATAGCGGCTACGCATGGTGCATCTGTGAGCTCGCATACTTGATAGACACACAGGAGAGGAGGGTTATACTGCCAGGTTTATTGCACATGGGTAATAGAAATGTATGTTTAAAGGCCTGAGTTCTTAAAGACAGATATAAAGCCCGAGATGTGTAATATCATGCGATCGGGCACGTGACCACCTTGATATCGAACCAGATTTATGTACAGCTGACTATTAAACCGCCAATACCACTCTCCTGAAGATGGGATATGTGGTAAGGATAAGTGTGCTTCAGTCAGTGTACATTGCTTCGCACAACTGGATTGCCTTTTCTCGTGAAGCGCCAAGATTTTGCTTATGCAACAACTCTGGTCTATAGTCTAAATCTTGTCTTGAGTATCTGCACTTAGGGAATTAAACCGTCTACAATTTCTCTTGGAAGAGGTCTTCTTTTACCTGCTTCAATTTCAGGCAACAGCCTGTAGTTGGTTTAGCGACTACCGAACCACCAGTTCCACGCCAGTAAGACATATTCTATAGGCCCTTTCGCCATCTTGAAGCGTCTCATGATTGGGGGAAAGAGATGGTTCACAGCTGGTCTATGATTGATCAGCAGCCATGTGGCCCCCTCGCAACTTATATCGTTAAATGTATGCAATATTCTGCTGGCATTCACGTTTTGCCACCTGGATAACTCAAGGTCTTGAAGAGGAAATGCGATAAGAGAGGAATGCTTCTTATTGTTGGTGAGGCACAAACAGGCATTTGGCTCAGTGGAGATCTTATGGCTATCATGCACGAGGGCGTTGTCACAGATATCGTAATCTAAGCAAGACCCTTGGAAATGTTCTCTGACTCAGCGCGGCTGTGGCCAGTACTGAGATTACTGACCTATGTGCTAAGCGAGGATATTGTATGTATACTACGCATAAAAAGATCCTCTTCCTTGCGCCGTTGGTGACAAGGTTCTTGAGATTGTCTTGAGAGATAATCTCGTCCTGGTTGCTAGGGCTCTGGAAGGATCCTTCATGAAGAGTTATGCAGTCTGCAGTCAATAGAATTGTATTGGAGATATTCGAGACTGAGACCTAATGTCCGGTGTTGAGATTGTTTCTGACAGGGAAACCAAGGCTGTTTATGTTAAGCTTGGGAGATATATTGCAGAGATTGTTGAACGATTGAGATAATGTACGGGCCGCTTGACTCTCCAAGCCTCTAGGACTAATCAACATGATCTGACCATCATTATTTCTCAGATCTAGCATGTATTTGCAAGATCTAGTTAATGTATTCCAGACATAGACAAACTCAGGGTTTGCAGTCAAACCAAAAGACCAGTTGTCTCAAGCGACATTTCCTATGCTGGCGGCGGATATGTGATTCGAGACATTGGCCATCTGAACCGTAGACAACGGTCATTTGCTTGATTATACTATTGTTGATTGTTCGCAATGTCTCTACAGTGACAGTGTCTATAGGAACGGGTCTGTCGTCCTTATGTAATAAACTATAAACCAGATATTTTTCCAGAAGTCTCTTTGACTCTTCAAAATAACGGACTAAGACATACTTGGGTTATCGAGCTTTACTCCCTAAGATGTTAATTATTATTACATTCCTGAGGGCGCAGTCCCTACAACGTGAATAGTTTCTTTCTGTCAGATTGGTAAGAAACCTCAAATGCATTAGCAACTTTGAGCTTCATAGACTATATCGAGCCAAAAGCTATACCCAGATTATTGTTCCCCAGCCCGGTTCCCAGCAAGAGATAATAACCGCAATTGGTATGCTCGTCGGTCTATTGAGCGAGAAGGTGCTGGGCAAGAAACACGCCACAAGGTCTTAGCACATGTTTCAAAAGTGTTTCCAAGTAGTAATTGGGAAAACCGCGATCTCTAGCCCCAATATTATTCCCATGCATCAAGACTCCTCAATGGCACAGGAGAAAACGACAAGGAGTATTGACTCTCATTGAAGTTCCATATTAGTCGCGGCTCAATGTAGGACAGTTGACCCAAGGAAACAGTCATACTGCTCGAGGATGTGGTTGAATGCGACTGATGGCTCGCAGAAGATAACCTTGAGCGATTGAGAGCAGAACATGCGTCTGCATCAGCATATCAACACAACAAAAATATAAGAAATCAATCGAGCTGCTAAACACAACGTGCAAGTCCAAGCAGAAGACTTTAGCTGGGAGTAACCGTGATTAAACCAAATCATAAAGGGTTCTTGTATGTATATATGCATTCGCTGGGGACTAAGAATGCCAGCAAAATTTATGAACGTGTTCTCGCGATACCAACACCACCTTTGCAAAGGACCACTATTTTCGATTGCAGGTTGATCGAGCTCTCGGTTGGGCATATTTGAACAATGGCTAAATTAAAGAGGCTGTCGAATTGCTTGGGAAAATGTAACTATTGAGAAGACTCTGCTAGAGGGTGATGCTCACCGATTGCATTCGGAGCACTATCCTGCAGGAGCATACATCGACTGTGGCTAGTTTCAAAAATCAGGCAACCTGCTAGAGAATGATATTGCAGGTCAGAAAATACTAAGAAAAGACTATCTACTTTGAATCAGCACACAGTATAAACTTGCAGCTGCATACATAGAAACCGGCTCAACCGAGCAAGCAATTCAACTTTTTCGAGTATGTAATTAAAGTTGAATTAGAGGTTTTGTCCGAGGGTGACCCTGAGTTATTGCTATTGTAAAGAGTTAATAATCGCATACGAAGCAAACAACCAGATTGAGGAGGCACACAAATTAGAGAAACGAGTCTATGCAGTGGAAGGCTGGATCTAGCGGCCTACGGAAAGTTACTAATTCAGCATATAACAAATGGATTTATATCACAGGCGCCTCAGTCTTGGATCATCATTTGGTCACTGATTTTTAAAGTTAACTGGTTATCTTCCAGACAAATCTATAGGTATTGTAATCCTACGGTCTCCCTATTTCGGCTTTCGGCACAGTCAAACAAGCCCTTGCATTGATCTTGAGCAGAAGAGGAAATTCTGGTAAGCGGGCTCTGCAGGTAAAAGTCAATTCGGGCTCCACTACTCTGTGTGTTAGACAGTTAGTTCTCGTATTTCGTTAAGCATGTCTCAGTTGTTTACGACTTGAACTTCTCATCACCTTGGGGCTTGCTCAAGGCCACTTTAATCTTGGGTAAAACTGAAATTAGTCCAATTAAATACTTGCATATACTGTTCTCCGGTGTGATATAACCTTACATTGCGGCAAACAATGATAGGTAGCCCTTTGCATTTTATAAGACAAGACAGGGTGTCAGATTGGCTTACTTATGCACCTTAGAGTTCTAGTCACAATAATATGTTAACTAAAAGAAGCAATGTCAGGTGGTGCCAAGAGATCTCTATTGCGATTTGTTCAGATAGAAAAGGGGACGCCACATTAGGTAGGGTTGGATTAGTAACAGACCAATTACTACTCGTAAATCGTATATATGACTTACCTCAATGCATTTGGCGGCCAGATACTTACAATATACAATACATAGGGTGTGATTAGATAGATCAATGCACGAATATCCTCATTCAGTATAGTTACTAAACAAAAGGGCTTTTGCTGCAAGTCCAGAGACATTGATCCTTATCATCAGCACATGTATTACTAAAGAAAGACATTAAGCTCAGGTATAAGAAGAAGGGTATTCCTGCCAAGCTTCGAATCATCCTCATCATCACATTCTTCTCCATTACAGAAAAGCACCAAGACTGGATTCATTCACAACCCTTTTCAAACTTATCAAGTTACCACTGTCAAATACCAAGTAAGGAGCAGCTCATCTTTCCATTATATCACCAGCTGACTTTGGCTCAGAATGCAGTTCACTACTCTCTTCGCTACAGCTCTCCTAGCCCTCGGCGCTTCCGCTGAAGGAATCAACTGCAAAGGCAGCAGCAACTGCGGCAACGTTGGCTTCAAGTTGACCGACCTCCGTGCAACAGCCGCTGGCCTGGACGATAACAGAACATACCAAAACGGCCAGCATATCGTATGCTGGGAGAACCTCGCCAATACCGGGTTCTGCGCTTTCCTTCAGAACACAGGTGGTATTCTCGGCAGAGACATCAAGAGGCTTCTTCAGGAACTGGTTAACCACGGTTGTGGCAAGTGTGGTAGCGTTCCTGTATTTTTCCCTGGTGACAATAACCTCAACAGTCATGGATTCCTTACTGTTAACTATGTCTCCAGGCCAAACTGCAATGGCATCTGTTAAAGGTCAAGCTTCTGAATTTTCACTGGCAATGTTTTGAAATTTGTCTGCTGTCTTTGCCGAAAGTATCAAGGCTCAATAACTCACAATCATTCTCTCCTAGTATAGGAATATCTAGACTAGCCGACTCTTATTGAATTTCACTTTGTTCAGCTCTATATCCGAACAAAATAGGCATCAGTCCAGTTGACTTTCCAATACATGCATGCGTTGCAGCACAAGTGCACTTTGTAATACTGACTCTTAGAGATTGATAGTCTGATAAATGTCTTTCATTTCTCATCCCAAAGAATGACATCAATCAACAGCTGTATCTTCCTTGTCCTGATGCATAGACTAATCCTCCCCATTTCCTCTTCTTTGGGCCTTTCCTTACTTTCCGTCTTTCATTTTTTCTTATTTCTATCAAGCCCAATCAACATATCTATTTCATTATCTATTCACGCTCTCTCCTTTACCGTCCAACGCAAGGCCATAACATTAAAGAAGCAGTTTTGTGACGCAGTAAATGGAAGACATCCGGAGCAGTTTCCGCCCTAGTCACAGTTTTCTAGTCCAGAATATGCCATTATTTGCTCGTCTAAGTTGAACTGGGGCTCGTTGTGCCATGCTGATGCGTCCCTTGTCGAATACGCAAATTAAAATCTTTAGAAAAGAAGAATCTTTTAACTTAATTTAGTCCGGGAATAAAGGAGAAAGAACCGGCTGCCATGCGAGTTGCACTACATGTCTGTCTCCTGACTTGGGAGTGATGCGTTTTGGTGCAATAGAGGAGGAAATGGATGCTTTGAAAGCTAAAAGGACCAAAAAGGTGAGGCCTTGGTTGGGAACTCAGTCAAACGCGCCCAAGCCAAATTTGCTAAAGAGGCTGAAGAAGCTGCCGCGGCGTGGAAAGACGGAGAGAATGGGACGAAGAACGCAAGAACAAGCTTGCCAGGCTGCTTGTGTTGCGTCGTGCATTTCCAAAAAGTCCTTCTGCAACCTTCTGGATCTTGGTTGTGACTGTGTTTCCAGTCGTCCTGAGGATTTCATACCTTCGCCGGATGAATGATATGCTTGTGGACGTTGGATTGCATTTGGTCCCGCAACAAGCGGGCGTCGAAGATCACTTCTTCAGACTTGGGGGTTACCCTATTGCCGCGATGCAACTACTAACGCTAGCAGGAAAGTCAAACATCAATCTCACTATAACTGGCGTCTTCTAGAAGGTATCTATGTCAGGGAACACAGCGCCAGCTTCCTTCCAGGCAGTTCGGTCGGAACAAATTTCGCGCGATAAGACGGGAGAATGGAACAATAAGATTGCTGCAGTTGTGCAGCGTTGACAAAAATGACGAAATGAGAAAAACAACTCTTCCGACCATCAAATCCTAGCTCCGGACAACCCGATTTCACGGTGAGAGACTGTTAAGAAGGAAAGAGAACTATGCTTGGGGCCCCCGCCGTCGTCTCACGACGCGTCCATGACTTCTGGGATTGTCTCGGAGCCGTGGGGTCCACTTTGCCGATGGAAGAGCGACGCGGTCGGTCGTGCCAGATCTCTTCAAGTTGCCGACAATAGAAAGAGTGTCTTGTTATGTTTTTGATGGGCTTTAAATCCCATCGTCATTCAGCTCTGTCGATTCCGCCAAGCTGATGTGAGATTTAACAGTACCTCCAATATTCGATACGACAATGCCGCTCTGCAGAAGAAGCTTTAAATCTCTGGACTTCCTCAAGCTATAGTGTGTTTTCGCTGGATTGAGCCAAGTCCGGCTGCAGTGATACTGGTTTGTGGATTTGTGGAATTGATTGCGGAATTGCATTGTAGAATTTCTACGATATACCTGCCATCGTAAAAGTTTCTACGACACATAAACTTCCAGCGCACCCCCACACTAACATTACCAGAGCTTGCTCACAATACAAATTGCTTTGCCGCTACGATAATACAGCTAAAATGAATAAACCTGGAGGTAAATAAAAGGTGCCAACTTTGTCTTTCAAATGATACTATATGCATGTTGGCGCGATAGGTTGGTTCAATTCAGTCTGCCGAGACGTTACGGTGCAGTCGCTGTCTTGGATAGCGCCGATGCCACCATAAAAGTTAGGCGCAATAAACCTTGTGTACATCATGACGGGTGAAGATTTGCTCCCATGAGCTCCTGGTGCCTTTTCCCTCTTCCTAGTCATTTTACTGTACAAAATATTCTCAATAAGGTGACTCCGTCTGTACTAACCTTTCAACCCACAATAAAAGATCAGGGCCTTAGCCTCCTCTCTAATTGAATTGCTTATGCGATAAGCTAGATTACGATAATTCCGCCCGTGCGGAATCCTCTGCAGAATGCGTGCGGGGTACTACGCCAGATGGATCTACTGACTTGATTGGCCTGCTCGACCGATAATCGTGAGTGTAGCTGTGGCTGTCGTGGCGGTAGCCACAAATATGGCGCCAGATATGGCGAGCGTTCATGATTGGTTTTGAATCTCGGCAGGGGAAGTTCTTTAATGATGTTGGAAAGATTGAACAGAGAAGAAGAGAGCGAAAGGGAAAATAAGCGGCAAATGTAAAAAACACGAAAAGAGTTTTAGGTGATCTTAAAGAAAGAAATAATTATTGAGGCGAAATGTCTTGCCGCCACCCCGGGTGCTGCAGAAGTCAACGCCTGCAAAGCGGCCTCATCCATATCATCAAACATCGAGAGCAACATGAACGCGGACAGATGTGGCCGCATAGCTTGATTACAATATGAAGGTAGCACAAGAATTGATTGAACTGATTGAATTGATTGAATTGAACAAGGTTGGGCTTCTGTGGCTGCCTTTGTGGCTGCTGTGGCTATCTAGTAGCGTATCACTGGAAATGATTGGCTAAAATTGTCCGTTGGACATTCCCAACCAATCACAAAAGCAGATAGCTGATATGACCTGGTCCACATAACCAAGAGAAAACCCAACCGCAATATAATGTCGAGATAGTTCCTACCTGGAGAAGGAGCTCATTGCGGATTCGATTGTCCATTGATTTGAGGAATTGGAGCGTGGTTGACTTTGAAATAGATTGCGTAGAGGGCTTATTTGTAGCAAATGAAAGGGGCTGAGAAGTTTGATAGTAATGTGTACCCTGGGTAGAACCAAACTGAGTTGGTTGTCCATACTGGTGTGCCGCTGTGTGCCCTGACTGTAGAGGTAATTGCTCATGGGGCTCACTTGAAGTAAATGGCACTTGCTGAGTTAGATCATGGTGTGCGGCTGATACACTAAGGGTAGGATCATCGGTAGGCTCGGGACTTGATCCTTGAGGCAAATGGGGAGCTGGTTCCGATGATTGCCTATAGTAAGCTGACGGAGCACAGGTTCCTCGCCTGCTTTTAGGTTTTGGTCGTCTATCAGAAGAATAGTTTCTTAGTTGAGGTCTTTGTCCCTTATCTCTAGAAGCCTCCGCTGCATTCAGCTTGTCCTGCAACTGGCTTCCGTCGCCGTCACCGTGTGATAAAGAGGAAGGGAGGGACAACATAGGTACCGCCATAATGAGAGCTTGTGAGAGGGCAAGACGTAGATCCACAGCGCCGTTGACCTGCCACGGCGTCAAGTGGACGATTTAATGATCAATACATACACACCAAAGCAGCAGTTCAGACACTGTCGATTACACTCTGCATACAAAACCCTGGGGTGTGAACCATACGTTACACCAGTGTCTCTGCAGAGAGGTCAAGCTTGGTTTTAAGCAATCAGAGTACTCACCAGCCCAGGTGCGTCAGATGCAAAGCACATGCGAGATACTCAGGCCCTTCTTGCCAGCAGTCGTTCTTTGTGACCATACTGTCCTTCCAGTCACAATACGCAGTCGCAAAATTGTAGAGTTCTTAGTAACACTACGTACTCTGCCCGTGGTCACTGTAAGGACTTTAGTACCTTGCGCCGCCTGCAGCAGAAATGGTAAAGATCTTGGTACCCTTGTTCTGGTCCTTCCCCGCCGCAGTGCGTTCTAAGGAGGGGATTGCATATGCATTTCTCAGCGCGTTATGTCTAATACGCGACAGGTGCATCCACAATGGAAGTTATCCGATCTTGCACAACGCACGAACGCACACAAGACAACATTGAATCTAAGAACTCATCAATAGACAATTTTCGCAATTGAGGTGCAGTTTTTGTCCTTTTGTTAAAGATTTCAATACGGCGGCTTGTCATATAAGGTATAATGGCATTGGATTTTCGCATCACCGTGTCGAAGGGATTGTCAAGATCTCCTGCCTGTTCCGACACAGTGGACAGCTGGTCGCGACGGGTGAGATTGTAGGTATATCTACGACCGGCCAATTGCGGATATATATAAGATTTTGTTTCAATAAACAAGTCACGAGTCGGATTTATATGAGAGAGCCATTACAGTTCCAAGCATTTAAAGGCGTTATTACCTATCATAAGTGCCACGGAACCGATCTCTCAAAGGGCCTGAATTGTTGGATTGAACCACTTGAGGAACATCCTGAAGCTCATATGTAAGAAGATTTCAGAAGCCAAAGTCCTCTTGGCTTATTGTAAAGGACATGATGGATGAATTGGGAGTTGGCACATTCGTGCTTGTTGGTTTCTCCTCCAGCGCCAGTACTGTCTCGTTTTCTGCCTTAACTATGATACGAAACTGTGCCCGCCCCCACTTGCTCAGCTTGTACAGCAAGTACTTTGGGTCGTTTTCAGCTTCCAAGCCAAATTATCATGTGTGAAGCCATGAATGCAGGCGTCGTGGAATCGTTTTTTCATGGCCAACGTGATATCGTTTACCTTGATGCCGATTCGTCTGAACCTCCACCGCCACTTTTGCGGGTAGGGGTGATGTAACTGGAGTTCTTCTCCCTTTCCTCCCAGATGTTGCGTTGTGCCAAGTCTTCCTTCGTCCAGCGTCTTAGAGTCGGTAGGGAGCGGCCTCGCTCTGCTCTTCAGCAGCGCCTTTCTATGTTTTTTGAGGTCGCGTAAACGTTGCCGACGACTTTTCATCGAATGAATCATCTTGGTGTTTTCGCTGATTTCGATGGTAGGGATCCTGATTCTCACTTGACGTACCTAACGGATCATATGGATTGACAGGATCCTTCTTGACATACTCATACGGATCCGGCCCGTCTATGTCGCCCAGCGGGTCTGGAGAGGTCCAGCGGCCGAGCTAAGGGCAATAGTAACGGTATCCACAATGGTACAGTCCAGTTTCTCGGTCATGCTCATACCTTGCGAACCGATATGTCCGATGAGCCTGAAATTGACTGAAACAGCTGAGTAGATAACGCTTCCAAAAGGAGAGTATTCCTTATATAACACAAATTGCATATCTTCATCGAGCTCCAGCTTGTCTACCACCCAAAAGCGTACTAAAGGCTTCTCTCGACTGGACCTCACTTAACCATTGCTAGAGAAGTATTATCTCTAACACGCACGATCCAAAGTTCCCATCCGCCTTTTCGAATCTAAAGCTCAACACCATACAAGTATATGACATCCTTAGTCTTAGGAACTTCCTCACTAGGCTTTACAGCAGAATCGGTCACCTTACGGACGCGATCACCGGAATGATCGTAAACATAGTAGGTTCTCTCTGGAGTGCCAGCATTAAGGTGCTGCATGGAAGAGAAGGAAAGCATATTGCGCATATCCCAATTAAGCTTAGAAACCTAGAAAGTGTCGTAATGCAGCTTGTAAGCGCTGCGTTACCAGTATAAGCGTGCTTGCCCTCAGGCTTCTCCCTGATCGTGGTTCTACTAAGGCGATTGCTCTTGACTAGTGGATTATTGCTACGGAGGCTCTGTCCTTAGTAAACGTAGCGCTCGTCCAACCGGTGACTCCTTTGATATCGGGCGCATTATGCTTCATCCATTTAATGTTCCCCTTAAGATCATAGTTATAAGTTTCTAGGTACTGATAGAGTTGATTGCCGTTGGTCACGCCATTCGATGAAGAAAGCCCATTTATAGCATCGTGAGGTCATAACTGATTTCCGGTGGTAGAGAATTGTGCTCTCCCTGTAGCGGCAACAGTCCTGCCGACGGCGTCGTATGTATAGTCCCATTCAGGCTTGATGGATCTGTTTCTGAAGTATTTGATTTATTCCGAGTCATCACCAATAAAGACCCGACGGCCATTACAGTCGTAGATATGTGAAAGATCCTCGAGAGTTTCCCCTGTGCCTTATGATAGGTGGGTGATTCGCTAGGAAATAAGATATCTCGACTGGCTATTATATGAATCTTGCGTTATGACTTTATTTCTATACTTAGCATTAAAAGGCAACCCGTCAGGAGCAAACTCTATATCTAAGGGTTATACCTTCTATCCACTGTCCCTGACCGAACTAAAATCGAAATCGTCGATGTGCCCTTGTCGTGAGAAATGTTTTTGCGTGCGATTGTCCTGCATATCTTTCTCCTCTAGCACATGGCCATATTTGTCGTATACATTCGCCTGTGTGTAAATCGCTTTCTCGAGCAATTTGTATCGTTCCAGTCAATTACCTTCCTGTACTTTTGGGTGGCTTGGAAACACTTCTCAAGACAGTGACCCTAGACGTCGTAAAGCGTGCTTAAGTGAACGCCCACCTGGTCTTCGAATTTCCACACCTGCTTCTTTAGGTTCAAAGTGGCTGCATCTGCAACTCTATCACCGTAAGTGATTCTTGTAATCCGCTTCTGTAGCTCTCCCCCCTTTTGTACTAGCTTCTTAATTTCACAACGCAGCCCATTATATCGAGTGATGTATACGTATCTTCAGCAGTTCCAAGACAAGAGTTCGCCACCTTGTACGTCTTCTAGCGTCTAAGACTCTCTATTGTCCATACTTAAGATCTTTATCTTCTGACTAAGGTCGTCATAGGTCATCCTTTCCACGAGACGATCGTAAGAGTCGAAATCTCGAGTCATATTGCCGCTGGCGTCGTAGGAAAAACAACGTGGGTAACTTTTAGAATTTACTGCCCTAGTTGTTCGGATGGAAAGCCCGCAGCTACCGATGTGGGCGATGGTAGGAGAATCAGCATGAATAGTGCACTTCTGGGCAGCTCGCTTCTCCTGCGGTGTCCCAAGTCATCGCTTCTCATACCAACTCGTCGAATATCCCTTTACTTGTATGCGTGTGAAAAGTTGGCCTATATCAGTATCGTCTTGCGGTCTAGACTTGAGAACCATGTTACCAGCAGAGTAGTCGGTTTTGGTCCATGGAGTATATTGTCTTTGACCATATGCAGTCAGGCGTAATCGTGGCAATACCACGAGCCACAGCATTATAGAACGTAATTGAAGACATTGTTTTCAGGTCTCTGATTGGAATGTGTTTGACCGATGCTGAAACAGAGGCTGATAGGCATATATTAGTTGGTTGTGCATGTCGTGTATTACAAGCTACATCCTGTCAGGACTGGATAGATCGTTAAGAGAAAATCCCTTAAGTTCTGCCCTAGCTCCATCCACATAGCTTACGTGCAACTGGACCTCCGGGCTATTAGACTTTTTAAACTAAGGATCCCTGGTTACGTAAAGCGAGAATGCCGGGTTAAGGTTCCTAAATGTAACTGACGGTTTATTGCTCTTTAAAACCGCCATAAATGTTTAAACCTCAAGCCAGAGTCTCAACATAGTGTAGTTATCTATACAGTATATTATCCTACTTTCCAGATTTCTAAGGGCCTGTCGTACCATCTCCCCAATAGGATCAAACTAGGATATTATTAACATCTTTAGGCTTTAACTTAAGCAAAAACCCTTCAAGACTGTCTGCATCCTCCTTATCATTATATATCTTTCTAAGACAAGCCATAACGGTAATGCGACCCAGGTAATCAAAAATAACTCACATACTGTTAAGGTTTGGGTCGGTAATATGGACAGTAGCTAAACGTTTGTAGTCGTTCTTAAATGATATTATATTTTCTATGGCGTCTTTATCTTCTTTTGTAAGTAAGAAGTCAGTATCTATGTCGACTTGTGACACATTGTTAAATGGGTTAACTGTAAAGAAGGGACTGTAGAACGACCTACGAGCTTCCTCTAGCTCTTGTCCTGCTGCAATAGTTCCAGGTTGGCAGAATAGAGAGCGAGACGATGGATCTCACCGGGATTGCCTGATAGCTTCACGTACCCTCCCTCTATTATACTGTCAAGCATTAGGGCCGTAATTTTACATTTGTCTAGACCCAGCTCGATTTAGCTATTATCTTTGGCGTGAAAGCCAGCTTGTAGGTCTGGCCCAAGAGTGAATATGCTTGCAGCTTGCGTTCTTTAGGTCTCTTTTCTTAAAGTGAGTCCTTCCAAAAGGCCCGGTGCTCATTTCGTAGGCATCTGCAAATTGTCGTACCTTTAGTAGCAAGTAGGCTGCCACAGGTGTAGTTGAGAGCCTCGTTAAAAGTGAGCGCCCCATTGAACGAGAAGTTGAGAATCTCATGCTCCTGTTGTCTGTACACTACTGGCTTGCGGAAGTTATGGTGCTCTGGCTCTAAGACGGACTCGGTGAACGAGGTCTGAGTGTGCGATATATTCCCAGCCTTCTGGTTTGAATCGACATTGGTAAAGGCTGTTGTCTACAGACCGTAGGCAAATAATGTGTAAGGGCTCCTGCATATCGCTAAATGTATTGGTTTTAAGAACTATGTCATCTGTGACTCTTAGGTCTTGCATATTCTTCCCATACTGAGTTAAAAGCGTCCCTTTTGGAGATAGTTGAACTACGGAAAACCTGTTGAGTCCTTGCGGCTGGTGTACTCTCACATAGTACGAAAGCTCTTCGACCACAAATGGTAGGTCAGCCTTGTCAGTTACGTCCTGGATGTACGTTTCAGACCGTATATAAGCTCCTTTAAGTGCGTTTAAGAGCTCTATAGGGTCGCCAATAAGATTTTCTATCTTCAATACCACAACTGGCTTAGTAAAAAAAAACGACATTCACCAACCCGAAGTTTTAGATAAACGCTATACTATAATTTAGTTTGTGTGATTGGGGTTTAATTGTTTGTTCTCGCCAATAATAAGCTTCTCTTGTTGGAATGTCTCTACCAGCCTGAGGCCAGTGAACTGTTTCTCTATTGGGTTATAGTTTCCGTTGTGGTAAACGTCTCATTGGAATGTTGGTTCCATGTGATGGCGTCTTGAATATGTACCTTTGAAACGAACTGAATAGAGAAAGATCACTTTGTCGACTATGGCTGTTCTTTGCTGACATTTCTTGCATAGAACTTGGTTAATTGTATTTTACGACTGTGTTGGTGCCTGAGCCGTTACTGTAACTTTGCAGAAGATGGGGCTTTGTATCTCCAATGACATTAAGGTATTTAATTCTGTTACACTCAATCGAGGTATTGGCACAACATACATAAGATGTTCCTTGAAAATTGTACAGCAACATTAGCCAATAAATTACCAACGGTGAGATTTGGGTCATGGTCTTCTCGTAGGGCTTTTGAGGCCTTATTACTATATTCTAGTCCTGTCCAAGCCGTATTACTCTGTAAGCCTTCTTAAGAAGGATGATAGTAATAGTCTAATTGAGATAATCATATAATAGGCTATGCGACCTACTACATCCATACGCCTGACGGAGGACATTAACGCCGACATCTCGGTCTTTATAGCGCACTTGATCAGCTCCACGACTTCGGGGTAGGGCACAACAATCTCCTTAGGCGACCCGTTAAGCTGCATGGACCCGTTGCCGTACATTATGAGGCATATAGATCTGGCCCTCTCCAAGCCGTTCTGGATCTTCAACTTGGTCGAGGACGAGGTCATCTGGTGCGCCGTAACGCTCAATATCTCTTTAGCCTTCCTACAGCAGTTAGAGAGGATCAAGATACTCTAGGGCGTCATTATGAGGTAGATAGGCTTCGTCCCGTCCGAGTTAATGCTAAACATGACGGAGGGCCCGCAGAGGCTGCAGCTAATGCACATAGGTACGGTCCCTCCCTGATCCTGGTGCCCTTCCACGCGATCCAGCCTGCCGATCTCCCTCTCGCGTCGTTGTTGGTGGCATTGCACTTGTGCGAGGTGGTGGTCAAGACGTCGATCACCTCGATCTTGGGGAGGTACTTCTCGCTTGCCTCAGTTAAGTTGACGCCGTTCCCGGTCATGTGCAGGCTCGCGACTACCCGCTCGATGGTCCACATGGTGATGCTAAAGTTGGAGGAAGACCACCTCCGAAGCGTGAGGATCCTCCTTAGGACTTCGTTCACCTCGTCCGAAAACCCCATCGAGGACCTATAGATGGAGATGATGTCCCTGGTGTACTCGTCGACGCTAGGGACGCCTCTCTGCCTGAAGAGCACAGACATAAGCTCGTTAGCCACTATTGGGGAGTACATAGAGTTAAGCCTCCTTGACCATGTCGTAGTGCACCTGATCACGTCCTCGCGTCTCGTCCTCTACTTGTTGTTGGGGACCTTGTTGGATGACTTCGACCCCTCCCCTTTGAACTTGCCGCTGAAGACGAAGATGTTGTTCATCGTGTGTCAGTTGCTCGGCAGTCATGGCTTGCGTGTAACCAGTGCACTTAGATGAGCAACTACAAGATCGCGATGACCGACTTGAGATGACCATCTTGAAGCAGATCGTGGGCAACCACAACCCCGTCGAATCCGTCATGAGGTTCGCAGAGGCACAGAAGTACGCGGTCTCCTACGAGTTCATCCCGTGGACCAAGTCCCGGACAAGGCGGTGGCTGCAGCGGCCCTGTTGATGTCATCCATCTCGACGAAGTGCAACCATATATCGCGCTCCTATAAGGGCTCATTATGCATTAAGAGGTGCCCTACGGACTTGTCCACGATCGAGACCACGCTCGGGACGACCTCGATCACCTGGACCTCTAACGTCTCTAACGGGATCCTGACGAGGTTCAACGACGTGACCAGCTACAACATGTCGTTCCTAGCCGCAATGGCCGACTGCAGCACGATCTGTGACCCCGTTAAGAACCTCCAGCAACCTCAGGATCATCGTGACTGATATTATGAGCGTGACATAGGCCGCGATGATGTCCGTTGCCTTCGAGTGCTACTATAAGTTTATGGGCTGCAAACAAGGGGACCAAGTTGGAGATCTTGGTCGACGAGGAATCCGCCACCTCCATCAAGTCCCACACCGGCCCAATGAACAACGTGGAGGTGTTGGTGCAGACCGAGTACGCGATGGATGACGTCTACTAGGCGCTTAACCCGACCTCGCAGAACGAGACGGTCATCGTCATCACGAGGAGTATCGCGCTGTGGACCACGATCTCTTTGGACCCTAATATCGACGCCAAGCTCTACTTCCACGCCATCATCGAGAACTACGAGACGGTGCAGACATCGAGAGGGTTGTGACCGAGTACAGCTACGTCCTGCATCCCTGCCCCTTCTCGGACCCGCAGATGACCACGACCCTGTTGTCGTCGGTCCTCTCCTCGAACTACCACTCGAGGACCAAGTTCATCGCCGGCAGGTATGTCTGCTCGAGCGTGTCACACGCCAGGTGGTACAACAACTTGGTGAGGCATATGGACGTGAACAACATGTACTACGACTGGTACTTGTGCGACAAAATCTCCTTCTGCCTCTTGCAGTCCGTCGAGTACGACGACTGTGCCTCGGATGGCCGCCCGCAACACGGAGCTCCACAACAAGTCTAACCGCCTGACAACAAGGAAATGTCCAGGACTTCAACTTAGTGATAGAGCTGGGACAAAATGACGTGCAGCTAGCTTGTAACTACGAGCGCATCTAGATCTAGCACACCACGTACGACTGCGTCTTCCAGCTGTACTACTTGCAGCGCTATACCGGCAGTCGATAAGCACTGAGAACTTGAACGACAAAATCGTGAGGGAGTTGAGAGTCTGCTCGAAGGTCCCGGTCCTCTCGGACGAAACCAGCAACGGCAGCACCAGGACCATCTCGGTGAGCAGGACCAAGGTCTCGGGGATGGTAGCCAACTACGAGGTGATGTCGTAGTTGTCGCACATGAGGAACCTCCGGAAGGCGCCCTCGAGCCGGAAGACGTTCACCTTGATCTGGTTCCTCATATGTGACAACTACGACATCAGCCACAACACCTTGGAGTGGGTGGGATCGACGCCCAACACCTTGGTCCAGGTCTAGTCGATCATAGACAGGATCAGCGTGGTCCTCGAGAACTCGTCGGTATACTGGATCGTCAGGGCGAGAAACTGCACGGACTATTACGAGTCCACAGGGCTAACGAGGCCGATCGACGGGAAGACGTTCCTCCCGGAGCAGGACCCTATCCCTCAGATCGAGATGATGGAGGACGAGTTGCTGAAGATGACCTTGGAGGACACCAGGTCGGAGTTCTGCTCGTTTTACGACTTGAACATGTCTAACGTCAGTCCTGCGGAACCCGAGTACGTCAATGTGTCGGGATGTATATGGAGAGGTAGTTGGACGAGATCAGGAGCGCGTGGAGGGTGGAGTAATTCCGCATGAGCTAATAATATATGAGGAAGTCTGGAACAGGCTCTCAATAAACCATTTTGTGACTGGGGTCATCCCCTCAAAGGTGAGAAAACCGAGGATTACGTTGAAACCAGGGGTCAAAAGGACAATACTGAGTGTCGAGGCTCCAGACGCGCCCCTGTAGACATCAGACCAGTTTCCATACTTAGGTAATCTAGCAAGGTACCTACTGGTAGGGCTGCTATGGCTAAATGCATATTTATGCAGTCTAATCCGTTCTTAAAGCGGGTCTCCTTCCTCTCTAGGACTAAACTTATTAGCGCGATACTTTGCCAAGTTCTATACGTCTCAGTCTACAGAATCTAACGGAATCGCCTACATAAAAAAAGGCTGATCCGCAACCAAATCGTTTCCGCTGTTTTATTTCACCACGACAGAGTGTATAGTCCAAATAAGCATTCGACGTTTTTCACAGCATACCTGCAGCATCCTAATACATAACGTAAGAAACACAAAAGTCTTCTTCGCTTCAAAACATAGCTTCTCACCAAGTACTACCAACGGTCCAAATTAGCCAACAATTCCAACAAGAAGACAATAAAGCTCAGTTTTGCTATCGTCAAGCATGTCTTGGCTTACCGCACATAACTAACCAAAAGACCTAAAATGCTGAGCAATACAGTAATGCTTTTGCCAACCGCCATTCTTAGCTTGAAGGCTCTATATATCGCGTTTCCTACAACCTAATCATTTAATTCATATTGCTGTCACGTATCTACAAACGTCACATATTGCCGCTATTCTTTCGGACATCTTCATCATCACCTCCAACGCTGTTCTTAGGACCGAAACAAATAAGGCGCCGATCTGGCTTATCCTGGATTAATACCAGTATGCTATGGGGAATAGGAGGTCGCGCCGATGGATGGCAGCAGAGTGATGGCGCTAAGCTCGGCAAAGTGCTACTCCGTCTCGTATGACGGTTAGGCAGATTATACTGACGAGTTGTTTTGAGAAAAGTCGACAAGTTTTATGGTTATCTCAGCCTTTGGAGGGTTCCTGGTGGTAACCCTCAATGATGATATCTATGGCCTTTGGGGTTGCTGGAAGTCTAATCGCAGGTCCATTACGGGCGTGCATGCTCCTTTCTAGCAGGCCATTAGCGTCGTGAGGTGGGATATAGTCAGAAAGCGGCCGAGGGTCAGTAGTCAAGACCAATAACCCTCCTGTTTTGCCCCCTCTTGGATATACCAACGCCGTCTTCATCTTTATCTCCACTCGAGGTCGAGGGGCCCATGTCCATGTGGTCACGGTAATCTTGGACATGGAACTCGTTGTCGATATTGAGGATTACATTTCGGGACCTTTGATTTCCTCCCACACCTTATCACGATGAACTGCTTGAGGGAGTCGGCAATAAGGACAAAATTGTCGCAAAGTGTAAGGGGCATCGAGACGATACAGATGGTGAACTTGATCGGTTTGTCTTTATCTGTGGGGAGTTGTCGATTGGCTGGCGGCGTTTTCGACGTTATTGAGGTTGGGCCAGCTTTTGGAAGTGGACAGTAATAAGCAGCAGTCGGGAGGGTCGAGACTTGCTCACTTGCAGGTTTGGAGTCGTTGATTTCATGGGCTGAAGATATGTCGTCGAGAACGTAAGCAATGTCGATGGATACGGGTTGGTTTGTAAGGAATAATCGTCGAATAGCTGGCGTGGCTTGTATTGTGCATGGTCGGAGGCTTCGAGGTGGCCTGCCTAGCACTGATATGTTGGCAGTTAAGAGATTGGTCAGAGATGTTTTAGTAGAGTAGGAGATAGAAAGAGATAAAATCTTTGTGTGGCTTGAAATTGGCGCTTACAGTATTAAGGAAGGCGCAAGTGTTTGTGAAAGTGCAATATTTGAGAAGGTGCCAGTATTAACACCTGCCAGGATGGATTAATTGATTGATTGATTGATTGATCGAT
>JABCQV010000116.1:0-19140 GCA_013186375.1 Fusarium aywerte | reverse complement strand
CCGACTTTTTTTTTTTTTTTTTCGTCATTCAATATCTGTCACTTATCGCAGTCGAGTCCGACTTTAACAAAGTGATATTCATCAAGATCGTAAACTCAACCCCGATTCAAGTCTCAGTCAGTGCTATGGCTGCAGACTTCACTGCAGAAAAGATTAACCACTCTATTGTTTTCTCCGCTAATCGCCATATTTTGAGTATGGAAATCTCGATATAAAAGCGAAGTCGGTCACTGGAATATTGCACCTGATCAGACTTATCTGTATGGGAAATGGCATGTCAACGAGCATATCATGCTGACTGAGGAACTGACTAACTCTATTCCTGCCATCGCACTAGAGTGTGGCCTATTGCCAAGTTGATTAATTCAACAACCAAATACAACCTATAAAGACCATCCTTGAGATAATGACGCAGTGAACTGTACGGCCTATTGTGGTTGTATGACGCCCAATCGAACTCAGTGTTAAGGTCTAGGTCCATACACGATCTGTCTAGTCTCCCCTGCAGTAAAGAGGGGGGTGTATTCTGGCGGCGGTTTTCGTATTGCTTCCCATGACTTCCTCCCCTCCTGTAGGCTATAAGCTCGGCTCTGGTCACAGACTCAATGTGGATCGCGTCGGTAGGGTCGATCGTCGTATATGGGGTAGATGAATCAAAAGGACCCTGAGAAGGCTTCGGTGCTCTTCTGGCTCATTTTTAGCCCTCGTGCCAATATCCTTCGCCTATTATAGATTCGAGAAGCGTCGTGACGAGTGTCATTTAGAAATCGCAATCGGCGGAACAAGTGAGGATATTAGGAACCGAGGTGGATGGTGGAGAAAAGATGGTCGGGAGCTGAAGTGTGGGGTAGCGAGATCAGAGCGTGCCTGCATCATGTCGAAACAGGAGCCTGCATCATATGTAATGAGCTCGACTATCGCAAGGTTGAAGATGAAGAGGGGACTCGTGGTAGTCGAATGTGGGTTCGAGAAAGATGGTAACGGGTGCAGCTATCGAGAAGTCGAAATGGCGGCATGTGCAGAGCTGACTGGTGAAGTAACGGGGTTAAAGTGGGTGGAATTAAATGGTAGACTAGGAAAGAGAGTCTTTGGTGTTGGTACCTTGGGTTGTCAAGTACAAATGTCAGCCTCAGGCATGTTGAAGGTGGGTGCCTTGGGCCCCTACTTCCTACCTTTCCAGGTTCCCCTTTCAGACGTTGAGGAAACTTAGTCGACTTGCGAGATACTGAGGAATAGGTTGCTGGCAGGAGGAATGCAGCTCGAATCGAGGGGCAGGTATAAGAAATCAAGTGTCAAGGTGGACCTTGGCCGTAGTAGCTTCGTAAATGTTGGTTATCGTAAATTCAGCAATGTAAGTTAGGTATGGTAAATTTATGAGCTGTGGTAAATTCAGCCGTTGTAAATTTACTACCCTGAATAAACTGTCAAAGTATAACGTATAACTATGTTAATAGCGAGGAAGATGTTTGCAATAAGCCAATATCTGGCAAAGATAAAGAAGACGGAAAGAGACAAAAGGTAGAATGAGTTAGCAGGGCAGGTGCAACTTCCTACCATGACGTAACCTAGACATCAAAACCACTGCATCCTCATACACCGCCCATATGGTATAATTCTCTCCCTACATCATTTCCCTCATAAGGTTCTTCTCCTATTCTCATGGCCCATCGCCGCTGCGCCTGAAACCCAGCCTCACACCTGGCTCTGAGCTACCGCCGATCCACCAGAAGCGCATAGTAAGTTTTCCTTGCTGGCTTCTGTCAGTTTTTACTGACCAGTTAATTCTGCGTGTAGCAGATCCTCAACGCATTCGACGACAAGTATAGTCCAGACTGAGTCACGCCCTTTCTCGACCAGGACCCCACGACCTGCGACAGGGCATTTACAACGAGGAATGAAGCTTGAGTCCCGCCCAGTTCATCGATAAATCAACCCTTACGAAAGAGAAACATATCAGATAAGACATTAAGACACGGTTCTTGATGACACTTTCGAGCGTTGATCCTCCCCCGACTTTACATTTAAAGAAAGATGCATTTTCTTAAGCAAGCGAAGCCCTTCGATTGAGATCACTTAGATAAGCAAGTGAAACCCTTCGATTGATCGGTCGGACGAGCAAACGAAACCCTTCGATAGATCACTCGGACAAGCAAGCAAAACCCTTCGATTGATCGGTCGGATGAGCAAGCGAAACCCTTCATTTGATCAGTCAGACGAGCAAGTGAAACCCTTCGATTGAGATCAGTCGGACCGACTTGCCTTGAAGCTGCCATGGCTTTTGATCACGATTTTGAGCGTTAATCCTCCTCTCGACTTTGCATTCAAAAACGACGCATTTTCTTGAGCAAGCGAAATCCGAGATTAGTCGGACGAGTAAACGAAAGGTTTGCCTTAAAGCTGCCAAAAGTAATGCATGGTTTAACTCTACAGACGACTAGATCCCCCAAGACGTACGAGCCGGACTCACTCTAGTTGGACAGATTGAACCAGCCGAAAAAGTGGTAAGGGACATGCGACGCATCTCGGCGGTGTGCAACCAGAAGAATATCCCATTGCAAAGTCTATGGAAAGATAACGGCCCTCTGAGACGCGCTGTTAATCGCGTCGGTGTCCTCAAAACGGAAAACCTAAAGCCTAGACAGCCGATTCCGCACCACATCTCACGGTCAAGACCGCCAACGTCGTCTACAAGCGGCGGAGCAGCCAGAGTCTGGAATGACTCCGCCAGAGCTAGGGTCCGAACCAAGCGTCTCGTTGGCGCAGAGAAAGATATCGAACAACTAGATCTCAACACTGCGGTCAAAACACCGCCTCCAAGCCCGGAATTCCTAGGTAAGCATCTATCTCCAGACAACCACAACATTGAATGGCACGGTTTCTTGGTTGAATATGTTCTTTTTGATTACATCATTTTAGTACTTTTTATTCTACATTTAGTACGAAACCGCCTACATATGTATTCAATCCCGAACTCTCCACCTAGCGAACAGTTATCATCAGCGCATTCCCCTTCCAATCAGCCAGGAAGTATTTACCCCTTACAACTCCATGGACGTATCTAACTTTTTTCTTCACATACAACGTCATCCCCATTCGTACCACCGCAGACAATTCACACCATGGCTGACACCACAGACTCGACCGGTTAGCGACGAAAGCGAGGCATCTCACCTCCCTCCAAGAGACGGCTAGACGCCGATGCTATACATATCTCACGTCCAATCTCCACAACACCAACACCGATCAGATGCTCCGAACTAGTCGTCTCGCCAGCGGTATCGACGCCGCTCACGCCGCCAACCTTGGAGCAAGCCAAACCATCGCCACACTCAAAGTCAAGAAAGCTACCATGGAAGCACTCCTCGCCAAACAGAACAACGGGCTGCAGACACTCGAATAAGACATCAAACGCCGTTCTCCTCAGAATTCGCGCATGGACAGCGGTAGCGAAGTTAACACCAGCGACCAACCAACTTTCCTCAGCGGTCTACAAAGCGCTCTGGAGAAGGAAGCATGCGAATATCTTAAGGGAGCGAGAAGCGGTGGCACGAAAGATGGACGATGCGAAACAGGCCCGGATTGACGCAGACGCTCAGGTCAATACTGCGCAGAAAAGAGAGATAGGTTTCGAACGGATGATAGACGGTGTGCAGTGAGCGAGGGAGGCGTGAGTACGACTTCAACGAGTACAGCTGGAGCATAAGATTGCAATAGAGGGTGTTAAAGGGGATAATTGGGGGAGACTGGGAATTTTGAGGGATCTTGGCTGAGATGAAATGATGCAAAGGCGGTCATGACTGTCGTTATAAAAGTAATCTCGACCCACTGATCATTGAAGAGGGTACTCTACTACCCAGTTTTGGATCTCTATCTTCTTTTCTGCGACAGTCAGCCAATTCAATGCTGTGCTATCTCTTTATGTTGTGCAGTAAAGCAGGTCAAACTCGACAGATCAATCTACCGTCCGTCCATCTTTACTTCCGCATATTTTACCCGATCTTGCGATCAAGTCATTTCTTAACGTCACCTTGACCTCGCTTACTCAACCATATTCTCTTGGCCGTGTCGTTCATACATTCTCCCTCACTCGACCCATTGTATCGTCAAGCGCCAGACTCATTTTTCCTCGCAGGTGTTTGACTATTCTTTCAGTAATATTGTCCGATGGCATGACTCATTCGACGTCCAAGTCTCTTAATACACGATCATGGCGAAACCGAAACATATCAACAAGGACGCCGTCTCATCATATCTCCAAGCGCACGCCGCGCCGCCAAAGAAAGAAGACCACCTTGGATCTCGCCAAAGATTCTCCTCTATTTAATATTTTGCATACACCTATATAAACTTCTACAGAATCCTCTGCACCGAAAGAGTCCTCGCCTGCGGATCCTCTTGATCCCTAACCCAATCACCAGATAGGCAATTCAATGGTGTTCAGCTTGTCTGCTGGGAACAAGACCCCATTAGATCAAAACAAGGTTCGACAAAACATAGCTTAGTTGCAATGCAGCGGGTATCGACAAGCGATATGCCTACTATAGAAGAGTTCACCAAAACAGGATGCAAAATTCCTTCATGTCTTCGGCGAACTATTTCCGACCACTATTGTTCAAACCTGATATTAGAGATGGTGTTTAAAGCAGGTGTCCGGCGGGATTGTTTCTGACTCTGGCCAAGCCCTTGAGATGAGCTCGTCAGTAACGTTTGGCAACTGTTTTATTTCTGAACAGAAAAGCAACAGAATAGGCGAAAAGTCAGACTCGCGGTGTCGTTACGGAGGGCAACGATACTAAGCAGATCTCCCCGCCGCTTATTTTATGATATGGAATGCATGTAGGGCAGAGAAGTAGCCAGGGGAAGCCATCGCCCTACTGGTGCACAGGAAGCAAAGGGGCTTTCAAAACTATCCGGTCATGGCTGTCGCAATGTATACAAAACCTCCCAAAATGTGCGGGTGATTAGAAGCAACTCCTGCCAAAACATAAGGGGACAGCAACATGCGTTTTTAGACTCTCACGCTTAAATCCGAAATAAGAAGGTCTGTTACGGTTTTGACGTAGATATCTCCGATTGACCTCAAATAAGGGACTGGACCTGGCCTGGCTGCCTCTGTCGCCTTGTGAACTAACAGTCCAACGGCCACGTGTAGACACAAGACCTTAGAGTCATTCCCCGCCTTAAGATCATTTGGTTCAATTGCAGGACCCAAAAGAAATGAACGAGTCATCGATATTGCTCTTCAGAGCCTCATCTGGAACAAGCACGAGAGAAAAACCAACTGTTCTATGGACTGATAATGACCCGGACTCAGTCGAGCTTCCGGTGTTGCCACTGACGAGGCTTGAACGATTGGACGTAGCATTTGATGAGATAGATCCTGCTAAGCCACTGTCTTTGGACTTTAGATGAAAACCTGTGACTATCTGGGCACTGGTAATCTTCCTTATATTTATTGAAGACAATGGATATAGAGCAAGTATCGACAAGGGTTAATGAACCTGGGCGTTCCAGACTGACTCCCCTTCGTTCATGTTGCCTGCCGCAGTGGACTATTCAAGGATATCGAGGATAAATGTATACTCTTGGGTCAGGCGTTGATCGTTATCAGGGTCATCATCCTCTCGCCACATCGGTGGCTATGCCTTGGCACGTTTAATTACCTCGGGAGATATAATGCGTTTGAGGTGGCATTGTTGATCCCGGAATGCATATTTTGAACACCATTAGGTGATGGAGATATTTGGTCAAGATCAAGAGGCACTATATAGGGCCCTTTTAAAGCACTCGACCCAAGACTGACGACATGCGTAGAGCTACTGACGTGTTTGTGTTTTGTTGACTGTTATTAGTCATTTTGAATATTCTCACTCTGTAAAAAGTGGAAGACTTCATCTACCCACACTTGAATGGCTTTCTAGTGTATACTGAAATACGACCTACGAGATGCGAGATGCCATGTGAGTGATGCTGATCCGTTGTCTTGTGATTGTTGGGCTGTGTTGATGAAGAACTCGAGATGGATTTGGTGTGTTGCAGAAGTAGCAATGACATATACGGATGTACTTGTCGACTTTGATAGTGACTATCAGTACCTTGACGCTCAACGCCCCTACAAGTTCCGCAATCCTCTCAGCAAGTAAGAGAGCCAGCGCCGCGCTACAGGTAGTTCAACTTGCCTCGAACAGAGTTGGCCGTCCTTTATTTCCCATTGACTTGTCCATGGCACTGCTTCTACAAGCAATCAGCAAGTTAGTTTAGCTCCGTCTATTTTGTCATTGACTAATTAAATCATCACGGCTCATGGTCCCGCGAACCTGCGACGCGCAAAAGAGAAGGTACGGGACTCAGATCTTCCGTCCCCAGGCTCCTCTCTTCTTTTCATTTTCCTTTCCACTTCCACCTCCTAACTTATCTCATTCTTCTCACATTATCAAAATCCTCGCACTCACTACCACAATTTGAATGCGCGTCATCAACTGTCAACATGTCCTCATTTCCAACACAAATACTGTACATTCCCTATTATGTGCCCTCTTTGTATATTTATTTAGATCGTGGTGAAATATAATCGCCAGATACATCACTCTGAATCATGCCCGACCCCTACTCTAGTCTAGCTATGCAGACTGGCTACATGTTCGTCCTATCCGCATTCTGACGCGGCGAATTCTACTCGACACCTCGTCCTTCGATGGCGCCCGATTCCGACCGAATACTGTACCTACGAGACTGTGATTATATTCCAGATACTACAGCCACGGACCTCTCTGCAGAGACTCATATATCTACTTTGCTAAACATCACAGCAACCCTCAATAGTACCACCTCACGACGACCGACACAACTCAAAGTTCCATCGATGACAGAGGGATCTGGACAGCCCTACCCACGATAGTGGTTCAATACGCAACCACAATCACGAAAATCAGTCCAAGCCCGTCAGTTGACAAAGCCGCTCAGGACGAAATATTGCATTCTACCTCTATGTATAGAGAACATCAGTTTGGGGTCCTCTCAAATTAGTTGCGGCTCCAACTATCACCAGCTATGAGCCGCTCAGACACAATCCAGGACGCCCACTAAAGCATTGCGTTACAAACACAGCTCACTTTTACGTCGATTTGATCACCCATGGGACCCTCGACAAACATCTAAGGAGGATCGCACACATACAATCGATCCCGTACAAGCACGAACTGGTCAACAAAACAACATGAAGTTCTTTCAACTTCAAAGAACGCCAAGGTGGAACCTGGAAGCGCAAAGACGAGGTTGTGGAAGCAATCGAGCACCGACTAGTAGCTGATCTACGTCCAGACGAGCCAGGCTTTAGACAAACTCATCAAACTTGGAGAGAATGGCAAGGCAATTCGCTCCATTGTGTTAACAGATGCGTCTGAGGAGGGGGGCCACCGAGTCCAGTTCCACTGAAGTGAAGCGAACGGAGCTGCTCTTTTATACACCTTCTACTCTCCAGAAGAACTCAGCCACCGAGTCATTCTACCTCGTCGACACCGCGATACAACGGAGCCAGGCGTCCCGGGCCAAAGTGTCAAAAGGCAACGACACCCATCGTCCCCGACAGAAAGCCGCCCAAGACTAGCACAAGCACAGCCATGTCCGATTATATCGGCGCACGCTCTCGTTCGCAAAATTGAGCTTTATCATACTGTGAAGCCCTTGGAGATCTTGAACCGAGATTGCCTAGACCCTATAAGAGATGTAAAAATAACCGACGCCAGAACCACGTGGTATCTATCTGAAGCCGATTGCCGCATATTGTAAAAGACTGTATCAATACCTAACAGGGTTGCACGCCGCTCTTCACTCAGACAACAAAGAATTACATCAGTCCTCATTACAGCTGTATCAGTCATGAATTCAGCGCATAAAGGCTGGCAACGACGAAAGTACATACAACCAAGTCAGTATGCGTAAGATACGAATACCGCGAAATGCGAATTTTCGATGACTGTGGTTTTTCAATGCGATACGTTCAAGACTGATTGTTTCTCAGAAAGCTAATCCAGTTGTACGACCGAGCAAACTGGTTCCTCGACAACTCATTTTCATCGCATTCGGTTGGAGCTCTTATAGTTACAGCCCGTCGAGGGATACCACAGAAATGGACTGTCACGATGCCACATCCATCACGACAGCAACACTTTCCGTGTTGGATGACAGCTCAACGATGCACTCCTTGCCTACTACATCATTTCTCCCACTCCGCCGAGCGAGAATCAGCACCTCGTCCCTCAAGACTGCCATCAAGCGTGCAATAAATGTCCCCTCTTCGAAAAGTACTCTATGCACTGCGGCATTGGATATGACTGCCACGCCGACAGAAAGGACTACGGCACACAGCCATCGTTAATTACTTTCGATAACCTACAAAGCCACGCTCCGATGCACGTTCATGGGACCAACCCATGGTACTGTATCACTACCTTCCATGCGATGGCCCTTACGGAGGATCTCACTTAATACGAACGACGCTTCCACTGGTTCTGAAGACGGCGACTTTAGTGGTGCGATGCAGAGGAAGAGGGCCGTGGAAAACAGGATAACGACGATAATGGAGGTGAGGAGCATTCTGCAAGTACGAATGCATATGACATAATCTTAGGCGCTCGTTGGGAATCTTCGCCTATCGCACCTGAGAACTGAGAAGTGGGAACACAGCCAACCCAGATGACATTGCAGGGTACCAGGAATGGTGGAGATTTGGCAGATAAGTATGTTTCTATGCAAACAAGCTTTAGTGAACAAGAGATGATTTCTGTCTTCTAACGCAAAGTCATGTTAGTACTGAACTCTGTTCAAACATGCTGCTGAAGTAAAACCCAGTTAAAGGGACTTAACCTATAACGAAGCCACCCGGAATACAATGGCTGGTACGAATTTCTAACGCCGCCATTGATCAACATCACTACGCCTTTCAACCGAAACCTTCGCATCGTATACGTTCCTGTCGGATAATGAAAGAAAAGATATAGTTATACAAAAGATAGAGTCAGAGACCTAAGAACCAATAAACACATCATTCTCAGATATATGAACGACGTGGCTTCAGCTGTATAGCTTACAAACATAAGCTGTAGAAGACACGTCGGAGCCCAATGCCATACCCATCAAGTTTAATTCCTATATGGCAGTCAAACACATGATATGGCGGCCTTTTTGCCCCAACTGAACGGCTTCGCTCCATCAGCTTTGCCTCCTCTTTTATCCCCGACGCTATATCTCCAATGCAGGAAAGCAACCTTTCTTATTAATCCTTTACTGCAGCTGGCATCTTCTTACCACTGTCACCGTTCAACAACTCAGGTCAAGCCTAGATCACCCGCCTAAAGGGGGCAATTTTGAGAAACAAGCAGCGGCCTCCTTGGCTCCATCTGCTGTATGTGAGTCACACTTCTGGATATCACGCCGACCTTGAGTACTACATTAACAAACATCTCATCCAGCTCTATATACGCCGCTGCTTCCTCAAGGACCGAAACACACGACTTCGCTACTATGATATAAAGGTGCCGCCAGCTGGAGCTATTTTTAAAAGAGAGCCCGTATGTTTTATCCCAGCTATATACCATTACGACCAACAATACAATAACATATACAAGCACAAGCGATCAGGTACTTCCTTTACAGGATGATGACCCACAGATATGTGGCCTATGGTCTCATAGAGAATTGTCAAATGACATTGTTTGAACACTTTTCCTACTGCTTTTAGACAGCCGGGTTTTACTACCTTAGTATATATCGGTCGACTTAACCATTTAGAGCAGGACCATATCGGCAAGTAACAGGTTATATATAATAGGTTGGCTTATCTGATTTACAGAAGACTTAATTCTTGACCGCCAGAAGTCAATATGGCAGGTCTAGTTGAAATAGTGGCTTTAGTTTGCATCTGTGGATAAGGACATGAGATTATCCTGAGTTTGAATTGTACATTTCAATAACGCGACAACAGGATATATCTTATTATCGTCATCTATCTCAAACCTCAATCGAGGAAACAATCGTCAAGGTGGCACTTTCAGTCTTATGCTTTTCTTTTTATATTGGTAGAGCCTGAAAAGTACAGCGACTTTACTCTAGTCTGTAATAGCTACAAGGTCAAACTCCGTTAAGTAATCGTTTGTCCGCAATCACAGGCAATCAAGTAGTAAGAGTCGTTTAAAGTGCTGGCTTTTTGGGCATATACAAAAGAGCACCCCTGCCAATCAAACCTATGGCGGTTACAATCCTTCAAACAATTTAGTCAAACTGATCTGATCCTTTGACATCTTCTGGTCCAGCTAATCCTTAATTCTCTTCTGCTCCCTAGGTTATAAACTCCTTAATCTATTATAGTATAGGCTACTTATCTATCTCCTCGAAGGCTTCTGAGTTTTCTTAATGCCATGTCTGTCAAAGGATTACAATGAGGCGTAATGGTGCCTAAACATCATAGAAGTGCAGAAGCGCACTAGGGGCGAGCTTCGTAATGCATCCACTGGCCGCTCCTCGAGTTCATACGTGCTGACCCCGATCCCATCTATTTCGCTCCCTTCAAGCAGTGCGCAGAGCGTCCAGAGCCATTCACTTGTCATCGATGGGATGTATATGGTCATTTTGACTGTAGTGACAGTATCACCGCCCTAGCACCAGTCTTGTCTATCAGACTCGACGGAAACCAACGCTACAGCTTGCCCTTAGATTCCAGTGTCATACAATCACAGTCATGTTGAAATTCTCAATATATCACGCTTATACCGACCAGCATCGACGTGGGAGTATGGGGCTAGGGCACGGTGGAAATACATGGAGTCGCCAAAAAGTCACGCATTATTGAAACTAACTTACTAGGAGAAATATATCGTGTGGAGATTTGGGTTATTTTGATGTTACCAACCACCATTGCAGCATTGATGCCAAGCCACGACTTCACGGTTCTTGGGAGTATGGGCTGCAATTTTCGAGCTGCTTCACGGTCTTGACCATGGTTCGAATTTATATCTTATAAAGTCCAACTTTGCATCTCTGGTAATCCTTTGGCAACTGCCGTCGTTGGAGCTTGATCGACTTTCTTGGCAACTATACATTGGTTCGGGAGGAACTCATTGCATTACAGCGGTCGACCTTGAATTATACGATATGGGATTGGAGTCTTTCTTTCTACGCTGGGATTCTTTGAACTTGTCAGTTATCTAGGAAGCCTTAAATATTCAAGGTCATCAGTATACCTGACTTATTCTGGACTAGAAAGCAGTGCTAGCTTTGCGCAAACACGCTGCTGGTCTAAGTAGCCGACCAAATTACTGCAGGCGTGGTTGGATTTTCGTATTCTTGTTCTTATGCAATACACCGAGTGGACAGACCATCCTCACGGCAGCTAGCGTAAGCATCACCAAGACTTTTATCTGCTGGAAGCTTTACGTAAGTGGTAAGTAGACCACTGTAGATGGGCTGGGGTACTGATCCTCGTTCAAGTCAAGCTTCAAGACAGGATATGTAACTAAATTAACAGTTGCATACTGTAGAGGTCTGATTCTGAGTTACAGAACCACTCCAGATGTAAATGTGTGTTCTGTTCCCCCTGCATCTGTAGATCCAATACTCCGTATAGTGTAGTGTAAGCTTCTATAAATCATTTCCTCTTCTCTACCGCCTGATCTGGTAGCTCAACAAAGCGACATATCAAAGTCCCTTACAATAAGAGCCATTAAACATCAGATAGAGTGGTTTCAATCCCAAATAGCGTCAGGAAGATAAAATGTCCCAATGTTGCTATCCGACCCCGTTCTTAATTGTCTGTATCCTAGAATACATTCGTCGGGAAATGGTGCGATTGGCGAAGGGGGATCTTGATAAATAGGAAGTAATGTCTCGGTGCCCTGAATCCTGATCTTCTTCCGAAAGGTCGGGACAGAATCCTCAATACTGATGTGGCGCTTACGCTTTGGTGACGGGATTGTTTTGCGAGACGGTGTTTTGTTCTCCTTTGACGGTATGGGCTGTTTGGATACAATCCCATGTTTTGTGATTGCTTTGGAGTTGCTAACTAAGGATAGGGAATGCTGGTAGGTTTTGTCAAGAGCTCTTTCGTCCAATAAACCCCCATCTTGTGGTCTAGGCTTGAGTCTGTTGTATTGGAGTGACAAATTGAAGTATCATCCACGTCATCAGTACCCATCTGACAATCCATTTGTGCATCTTGGCTGTTAGACTTACAGACCGACTTTTCAAGCCGCGGTGACAACGACCGTGGACTCATAATACAGGTAGCCCGCATGTATGCAGTGTCTTGAAAACCTAGCAGGAGATAAGTAATAGTCATAATCATCATGTGTTTGACTTGTCGTTGCCGAGATTCTGGAATGACCAACCATCAAGATGTTGAGACATGGTATTAGAATTATGCATAGTTACTTAGAAGGACTGCGCTTAAATGTAACCTCAAGGGCCATTGGTTGCAATATGTCAAATATTTATATTTTTGTAGTTAACTATCTTATCTATCTAGGTCTCTTTCTACTTTCATTCTTCCTCAAAGGTGCAATAAGTTTCTTTATTACTTATAAGCATTACCATCAGATAAAGGTATAACACGATGTCTTTGTTGATTCAACTAGATAAAGTCAACCCCGCAGAGGTGGAGTTTTATGCCTTCCTACATTCTTTTGTTTACCCCTCCACATTGCATCTCGGCGTCACTCCGCTATTCACTCATCACGGCTCAAGATCATTTACTTTCTCATTTGCATACTCCAATCAGTGTCTAAGCATCATCCTTTATCTTTACACACAACGACCATCACGACGGCCCCAACCCTTTGCGCCATAAGCGGACCTCCCGCAGCCTTTTCCGCCGACCACAGGTCATTCACGGACTCTAGCCCGACCAAGACGGAATCAGACTCAGACTCATGTGCCACTGGAGCACCAAACGAGATAGTTGAGAACATCAAGCGCAAACCTCAGGACAACCGCGATCCCCTCCAAGCCATCGAAAACAAACGGCATAGAATCAGCGGCAAGATTTATTCTCTCGGCCAACAAATGCGCAACATATCCCTCCAGTATCTCCGACATCTCAAAGCGACCTACGAGAAGAGTTCAGCTTATCCGCTTTTTCCTACAATCTCGTGCGCGAGGCCAAGGACAACTAGAACGATGAACAGAACCCCTACCGCGAGCTTCCCTTCTTCCTGGTGAATGAAGTCAATCTTGCCATCCCTCACCATATCGACGATTCACTGTATTGCCCGAGGTCCACCCTCCGTAAGTTTCTGCAGAAGCTCATAGTGCTGCCCGTAGACACCGACTTGTCGAAGCCTTTCAGAAACCTTATCGGTCCTTTCAATCTCAGCAAAGAGCATCTTTTTCCAGGCGCGGTGTCGGGTCTTGGTTTGGGCCAAGTCCTCCTCCGCTGCTTCAAGCTCAGCGTTACGCTCGTCAAGACACTTCTGCGCGTGTGCGATCCTCTCTTTTGCGTCTTTCTCTAAAGGTTCGATCGGTTGGTGAAGGACTTTCAGCTGCACCTGCAATAATTCCTAGTCATTGACTTCTTTGTCAAGATTTGCTTGGTATGTTTGGACGGCGGCCTTGGACCTTTTGATACGCTCTATGGCCCCGTCGGGAGTGGGTTCCTGGTTCTTGATTGTGTTCACCGTCGTTTCGCTGGCTCGTAGGTCGTCGCGGAGTGACATTGCCAGATCTCGTAAGCGCTCGAGGATCGGGGTGTAAGCGTCGATTAGCTCGTTGTGGTTCCGCATGAAATTTGCGCCAAAGTCGAGCTCATTGGGTGATTTGATCTAGAGACGTTAGTCTCTGCGACTTGAAGAATTTGGGGACAAACCTTAGCCCTGTCGATCTCGACATATGGAGACTCGACCGAGAAAGGGTTGGTACTGATTAACGTAACGATAGATGATAAAGTTACTGTACCAGAGCGAGCGGCTTTGCATGAGGGCGATTCCTCCATAGCCGCGGAAACAGTGGCGAGTGGGTGTCGGCTGCTTGGAGTCCGTTCGGTTCGGCGACGCTTCACTGCAGAAAGTGGTGTTGAAGGCGTGGGCGACGAGACTGTCCTGCGCTGCGGAGAAGGATTCTGGGGAGCCACACTGGCGAATCGAATCATGCGAGTCTTGACTGGAGCGCTGCCAGCATCAGCGCTTGTGGCTGGCGCTGGGCTGTTGAGTTCATCGAGGTCGTCGTCGTCACCGCTCGGTTTTGATCGCGCTGTCTTTCGGAGCCGCCTCATATTGATGGCGATTTGTGGAGAAGAGCTTGCCTGGTGTTCTTGGAGATGTGAAGCCGGTGGCGGAAAGATGCGGCGGGTTGGGGTCTCTGGGACCTGCTCTGGGGACGGAGGGACAGACATGACGGGCACAGTCGGGGTGGGTGAGAAGCCTTGATAAAAAGAAAGACTGGATAATGACGATAAAATGAGGGACTGTGCTTTCAGATATTGGAGTTTCAGGTGCGATGCCAAAAAAACAAGAAATAAAAAGCTTATTGTTTGGTGTTGAGGTTGAGTTGAGAAGTGAAGGAGCAAGAGGGAAGGTGAAGGTAGGTCATGATTCAATGTTGCACAAGTGAAGTTATACACAATACGATAAGCTATGCATAGATTGAGTTGTGCATATTGCTAACCTGATGTGGAATGATAAGCCCGATAAGGAATTTGCGGTGCTACCCTACCCTGAAGATAACAGACAAAGCAAACCTGTACCAAAACCCAAAGGTGCCGCAGTGAGTTTTGAGCGTGAATTTCCTCCAATGTACAATTTGTCAGCGCAATGCTTATTCCGACATCAGTCCTGCGTTTGCATTTATATGTTTCAGCTGGGATACCAACGTGCGAGTGCACCAACCAAAACCAATATGTCAATTATTATCCAAAATGACTTATCAGAATTTGTGGTATCAGCAGAGGTCTATCTCAAGAGGCGTCGCTTGAACGAAAGATAGAATAGAGTCCCCCCTTGCCTGCAGGAGACGAGATGGTCCAGGTATCTTACAAGTTATGCGCAGGAGATAAAGTAGCGGTCATAGCGGTAGACGCTGTAAAGATCAATAAGCCTATTGGAACGAACCCGTGGAACGATTTACTAATCTGTTACTACCTCTCCGCTCCACCAAAAAGCATGGTCAAAACGTTACTCATCAGACCTAGGTTTTCTAAAGATTGTTCTCAATTAAGCCTCTTCGTTGCAGTCCGGTTCTCCAAGTTTATCAACACTCTAACAGCTGACTGTATAATTAAAATCTTATCACTGCAAAAGATAACTTATCTCCGTTCACTGTAATCCTAGTTATAGAGAGGTGCGTGACACTTTCACTAAGTCTTGGTCGCAGCAGAAAGTGTTACAGTGGACCTTAGCCGCAGCAGCCATCGTAAATGTTAGTCGTCGTAAATTCACTACCTAGCCATCGTAAATACCAGCTATCGTAAATACCCGCCATCGTAGAAGGCGTCGTAAATTATTAGCCACATACCATATCTAATTCATTCCACGCTGAATACTAGCTCATTCAGTATTCTGAATATGAATATCAGTAAACTACAACCTTATCGGGCGCCTGGACCCAGCGAGAGGTAGCGACATGACCGCCAGAAAGGCAGACAAATTATCATAATTGCAATATAAAGAGCATTTGTCTCTGTATATGTTATATGACCTGGCGATAGTGTCGACAACGACGTGAGTCTTGTGGTTCAATATGCGGGTTATGAGATATATCGACTTAAAAAGAAAGACTGGAAGAATCAAGACGCTTGATTGTGACGGAATGCTTATAGGGTGAAAGACCACAGTAAGTGGGCCATGTTGGCTTCTGGCGATCTGCTGTCATGTGGTTCTGACAACAGAGCTTTAGAGTGGTCTTAGTCGAGTGCGGTCTCTTGCATCGACTGCACAGCTCAGCCTCTAAGTTCTCGAGACGGTGTGGCACTAGATCCTAAACAGAGGCTAGCTAGCGTACTGTCTCTTATCTGATACTCATCGTGGTGTTACCTCTTAAATCTATAAAAGAATATGAAAACTTTTCAAGTGACCAAATCCTCAAGAGATCAGATCTTCAAGAGATCAAATCTTCAAGAACCTGGAACTATCAACTAAAGTTTCAATTACAGCAGATATCCAGCACAATAATGTTAGACTTGGATGTCGAATTGCTGTCCCGGTTGAGCTTGAGTGTGGATGAGATATAGCGAATGAGACTGTGGCGAGAATGGTTATTCGAACTCTGATATTGCCTTTCCGACTGATATGGGCGGTGTTGGAAAAGGGTAGGGAGGAAAGAAGGTGTCATACACGCCAAAGGTGGTGTGTACAGCTCCTTCTTCAACAGCCCGTGACAGATAACTACGCATGAAGTAGAGGCGATGTGTCCCTATGCATAATATGGTGAAAGAACTCTGGAGATTATGTGACAAGATCGAAGAACCAAGATGGCCTATGTTTTGCCGAGACTGGATACAGAAACCAGAATGGCGAGGGTGATGTTAACTGTATGAGACTTGGATCCATGTCATATAGATAGCAAGACTGACCAAAACTCACGATAGTCTTAGCTGATCTAGCATAATATATTACCTCGATGCTAATTATAAGATAGGTCGTAGGGGTCTCTCTTGCCCCTGTGGGATTAATGTGGCTGGCCAGTCTCTATCGCACAAACAACAACACAATCGCTCATTAATAGGAATATATAAGGCCCCTTCTGTATTATCGCTCCATCACTTAAAGTAAGAAGAGGAAGGATTCTAAGACGAGGTAAAGGTGTTTGTACAGCAGGATAAGAGTATTACAATTCTTGGTGTCAAGGTGAGTAAGAACGGTAGGTCTCATTGAAGCAGTAATCTAGTAACCTATTAATGTGAATGTGTTTGTTAAACTGAATGCGTACTGCTGTTTATCACCTTGTTCGAAAGCTGAGACGGACAAGCCCTGGTGACTGATTTTATCTCGGTCTCGATATCAGCATCAGCATGATTTAGATGTTTACAATCCATCCATCGAAGCAATTTGCCTGGTGCCAAGAATATATGCAAACCACCCTCACCACCACAGTCGTTGGCCAGGTACAAGCGTTCAAATCTCAAAGCATAGTTACAAGATCGTTCAAGTCTCGGACTTGGATAAGTTGTACACGTTACTATAGGGCACTAGAGTATCTCTATAAACCCGGAACTACTCTCACAAGAGTATAGAGAAAATTGTAAGTTGGCGCCGTGGCGAAGCTTAGTGTCGACTCAACTCACTCGATTTACTCGCCTTACTCATCTCAATCGGTTCGACTAAGCTCAACTCAGCTCAGCTCACTCGGCGTTACTCGACTCGACCCGACCCGACTCACTCAAGAGGGTCAACAACTATTCAAGAATCGCTCTTTCGCTGCACAAGAGATAGTATTACTACCAGCGTCTCTGCTGGGACTGGCGTACTTATAGTTAAACATACTAGAACTAGTCTATTAGAAAGCATGCGGAAGGGAGGCAGAATTAGAGACAGGTTTAATGACCACGTGTTGTGCTCTTTATCTTGCCGGTGGACTAAAATTGCAAATTTGGATAGTGTTAATGGATTATTCGGTGTAAACGGTTCGCAGCGGAATTATCGAAGAGCGTACGCCGTTGCTTTGGTCTTGGGTCACTTGATCATAAGACACCACCGGCAATATCCTCGTTGCCTTCTTGTTGGTCGAATTCGCCGAATACTACCGTCAGAAGCAAGCAAGAGCACGAATGTCTGGCTATAGAGGAAGCGATGAAACGAAAATCGAACTATAGTCTCGCTGGACCTCCTGTTATCTATACCTCACCAAGTATATCTGCAGATTAAATAAAGAAGCGGCCACAGAAGATCTAGATGTGCATTGGCAGCCCTGGCCATCCTGATCCAGGACGTCATGACAACCCAGTGCATGGAGAGAGCTGAATTTCTTCGAGCAAGGCCGGAGTAGAGAAAAACGATACCTGTTGCGAGGAGGAATGACGAACGTTGAAGCAAGACATTGATCCATTGTGCTCGGTGACGCCATTTGTCTGGTACCAAGGGGTCCCCTTGGCTGGTGGTGTTGGTTTTGGATGTGTCCGTATCTCCATGATATTCAGTGTTTAATGGTAGAACAGTTCCTTACTACTGTTTTATTAGGGTTTTATGAGATCAGTCTGTAAAGGACTAATAGTGAACACTCCGTTGACCCCTTCTAGCTTATGGCATATAGTAGCGCTTCGCCTGATCGGTACCGTGTTCATGTCTGAGGACATGCGCCGTGATGTATACTCATGGTTGAGGGTTTCTTCTTCAAATGACACGTACCAAGACGCCTTGCATGAAAGATTCGAGAAGTGAAACTCCTTCAGCGCTGAGTATAAACTTATAACAGTACTTTGCTTACTTAAAAACTAAGCCATTATTTTCTGACACTTGATACTAATTGCGGTGAAATGGATGGATCCCCTTCTTGAAATAGGCCATGAGTCGATTTCTCTAGCGATAATGGCACCATCTGTCTTTGCAGGGCTCGATTCTCGACCGGCATACCTCTTAGGAGTGGAAGGCCTAGAAGTTTGATCTTGAGCTGATGTCCGAGAGTGGGGATTGTTGTGACCAGAAGATCTAGCTTTTATAGTCATTAAGCAGGAGTGGATTTTGGGATCTAAAGTGGAGGCATGATGAGGCTTCTAGCCGGTCATAAATGCATACGCTGGGGCTTGTTCTTCGGTTTTTGATCTGTAGTAAGTCATGAAGGACCATATCAATGCCATTATGGGACGTTACAGGGGAAAGTACACGCACTGGGATGTCGTCAACGAGGGTCTTAATGAGGATGGAAAATGCTGAAGGAGTACCAGCTGGCATGCCGGATGGATGATGTAGATTAGAGTATTAAGATCTGTCGTCTTTGGGGGCAACTTCTTCGAGCAGCCGTTGGGAATGTGGCTCCCTCTGGGGAGTATTATAGCACGTTGCGTGATACACTGAGGCTTGCGCACGCAGGAAATCTTCTCAGGCCACTATCTTCCATAGCAATGATCAACCACGCCCAGATCTGGCCCAACCGCGCTGGAGACCGACAAGATTCACTTCATGTGAAAATTATAGAGTGGCTGAAGTTTCGCGGTATAATTGCTTA
>JABCQV010000115.1:0-93185 GCA_013186375.1 Fusarium aywerte | reverse complement strand
TTATTGAGGCAAACATTATTATCAAAACAAAAAGTGTATGCACTTTCGTTTATTACACCTGTCTAGTTCTTTTTTAAAAGTGTTTCCCTTCCCTTTCTTCTTCTTTCTGTCCCTCTCTCTTTCTCTCTTTGTCTGATTTTACTTAGCATTGAAGATTTGACACACGTCGTGGCCCCCAATTTTGGGCCTTTTTTTTATGAAGCCCCGCTTCACGAGCCAACATCTGCGCCGCATTCGATTCCTTCCTTCTTGAATAACCGCCCAAGTTATTAGGAAAAACACTTTCTGTTTTTTATTCCAAGCATTGGCGGCTCTTTTTATAGACAAGGCTTAGAAGCTAAAAGCCCTTGGGTCCACTGTCTTTGCTCATCGACTGTTTTATCTTTGCATATATCACCAACACTTTTCTCTTCCTCCTTTTCTTCTTCCTTTTCAAGATTTCTTTCTTTTCTTTCACCCTTGAATGATTTTCCCCTATATTCAATCAAAAAAAGTCGACGACGCCACTAATAATAACATCCCTGCTCACTATTGCTCTTTTTTTAGCGGTAGAAACCGGGGCCCATCAATCTCTGGCGCGCCAAGAAGAAGTGGAGAACCGGATTTCAGGAGCCGAAACGGGGGTCGTTGGACACCGGTTTCCCCCCCGAGAATCACGGAGCTTGAACGGTCAATCTTAAAGAAACATTCACCAAAGGGAAAAGGAAGGAAGGAGAAGAGTACGACAAAATGCCCGAGACATTAGATCCCGGAACACCAACCATCACGCCTCCCGTGTCACCCGGCGGTGGTGGCATCGAGAGGCGGAGATCACGGAACCCTCTCAAGAATATGATGCAGCATCTCACTGTGGATCCCCATCCGGAAGACGACGTTCGTGAGCCCAGGAGAGCATCCCTTATCCGCCGCATCAGTTGGGGCCGTAAAAGTCGCAGTCCTTCAGCTCATTCTGATAGATCTGGAGGTCAGCCTCAGGATCCCAACCTGTGTACTGCCTGTGCCGGCTGGGCCGCTGACATTGACTCCACATTCGATACCATGGATGACTTCTTCACAAGAGCTCTGAATCCCACATCTGCAGACACTTTTGAGAATAAGGAGCATTCTCTAGGGCGATTGAAGGACCTTGAAGAGAATCGCTTCATGACAAAATGTCCTCTCTGCAAGCTATTTCTTTCAGTACATATCCCCAGTGAGGGAGAAGGAGATCTGTATCTCTCTGGCTTTTCAAGCCGAGATACAAACTATCTCATCGACAACCACACCATGTTTGATCAAGGCCACTCGTCCAAGAATAAGATCAAGGGCGTCAGTCCAGCATTTCTCGGTGTTGTCCCTAAAAAGAGCGGCGATGGCGCTTTGAGCTGGGATGTCAGCGCCGACTGGTTTCGCGGCTCGGGTATGCTTTACAGAACGTTGCCTGAATCGGCGCCTACAAATGATCTTCTTAGTGCAAGGTCAGAAGGCAGGCATTCGCGAGCAAACTCCATGACCGACAACAGCGGATGGCAGAAGCGAGGTATTTGGGGTCGTGAGCTGGAGACTGTGATTGATATGGGTATCGGACAGGACTGGCTACGGTTCTGTGAATTTTATCACCAAGGACGATGTGGGCGACGGCCAATTAATCGCGAGATGCCGGGATTCAAGCTTGTCGACTGCGCAAAGAACCCTCCACAGGTCGTCACTGCATCTATCACCGAGCGATATTCCGCGTTGAGTTATGTTTGGGGAAACACAAAGACAGAAACCTGGCCCAAGGTTGTGTGGGATGCCGTCATTGCATCCAAGGATCTCGGTATAAGATATTTGTGGGTTGATCGTCTATGCATGGAGCAGCTACAGCCAGCCGAACGGATGCAGCAGATTTCGAGAATGGACGAAATATTTGAGGGTGCCATTCTGGCGATTGTTGCGGCGTGCGGTGAAGACGCAGACTATGGTCTACCTGGCGTAGGCTCAAGAACACGACCACCACAACCCAAGTACGAATTCGTCAACTCCAACATTACACTCGTATCAAGTCTTCAAGATCCCAGAATAGCGATCAAGGACTCAAAGTGGTACCAACGAGGCTGGACTTACCAAGAAGGTCTACTTGCGCGACGTCGCCTCATCTTTACAGATCAGCAGATGTACTGGGAATGCGAAGGCATGTGCTGTCCCGAGTCGCTCATCCTGCCGCTCGAATTCTATCATGATATGGAGCAGCAGCGCATGTTTGACTTTATGAGACCCGGTCTGTTCAACGGTGTGTCCTTTGTCGACGGGAGCTGGGAACGTTGGAAGAGGCTTCCCGGTAAGGTTGAAGATCCAAGTACATTGAGTATTTTCCGCGAGGCAGATCAGCATATCGGAAACTACACACGGCGAGATCTGACATATGACCAAGATTCGCTAAATGCTTTTCTGGGTATGTTGAGACGTCTAGAGACTACCATTGGACGCGGCAAAATGTTCAACATCTTGGGTATTCCGCTCTGGGCGCCTCAGCTAGACCAAGGACCTGCAGTCACAGGACTCCCTCGCACACGCGACATATTTGCCCTGTCGACATGTTTCTGGCATCACAAAGACAGTGCAATAGCTACACGGCGTCCGCACTTGCCCAGTTGGACTTGGGCTGGTTGGAAAGGACCTGTTGATCTATACTCGTCTATCACGGTAGTCGACCCAGACAGCAAAACCATTCAGCGCAAGTATAACCACCATCACTACGTCAGCGCCACACACGTGTCACGCAACGACCCCAATTCCATACGCTGGACGTATTCTCCGAACATTGTCCTCGTTAACCGCGACGGGAGCGTGGCGTACGACTTTGGCGCTTCGGCAGCGGTGACAGGCATGCCGCCCTCCCCACCCAACCTGCACATCCGACCGTACGGCATTCACGTGCCCAACCCTTTCGTGCTCGATCGTGTCAAAGCACGATCTCACCCCGACGGATGGATCTTCAACCGTGTAAGCGTCGACGTGCGTATGAGTCGCGGGGCGGTCTCGATGAGAGAGTACATCGAGAGGCATGCTAGAGGTGAGCAGATGACGGTGCTGTGGTTTGTGGAAGAGGCGCACGTCATGTTGCTTGTCGTGGAGAGGATGGAGAGGGAAGGACGGCTTGTGTGGGAGAGGGTGGGAAGGATGAGAATGGGATTTCCCGAGGAGGCCAAGGATGTGGTCAAAAGATGCGGACGGTTGGAGAAGTTGGTCGAGGAGTTGCCACTTAGACGGTTGGGAGAGGATATCGTTATTGAGTAAAGTTGGTTTGTACATGGTAGAGGGGAATTGTAATATTATGGTATTAAGGCATGTTGAGCGGGTTGGTCTATTACTTCCAAGCGAGTGTGAGGTCTCTTTTCCCAAAACCAATTACCGACCTCCGTATATCCATCAACAAGCATTCGTCTCGACCCATCCTCAAGTCCGAGCTGATGATGTAAAGCGTTTCTTCGCATGCTTCTTCAAATGTTTCTTGGCATATTTCTTTGCACGCTTCTTACACGTGCGCCTTAGCAGGAGCAGAAGGAATGTACTCAACATGCTCAATCTCAACAATATCGTCGTCCCGACCGATTTTACGTCTGCGGAATTCTTCAAAGACAGGGGTACGAGGGGCGGTCCTAAAGCAAGACTTTGTAAGTATTTGTGTTCCAGGTGGTTGGTTGCATTTATTTACTCTTTCTTGCTTGGGCGAGGTGTGTCGGTGTAATTCGCAGCAGTGGAACCCTGGATGAAGCCTCCGTCTTTCTGGAGGGAAGGTCTGCAGATACAATTGCCCATGGTGAGTTTGTATGTTGATATCAGAGAAGAGGGGAGGGGGAGGGATTGGGTTTGAAGGGACACCTGTTTTCTTTTGTTACTAAATGGTTACTTCGTTGATTGAGTTGTTTGTTGTCCAGACCACTGAGGCTTGATAAGACTGGTCAGAGATTTGAGGCGAGGTTTGTATAATTGAGTTTGGAGGCTGACTGCCATTACAGGACATATGGGGGATACGAAAAGCCAAATTTCTGGAACATGTTTCCTGGACCCATTCAGGGAGCGGCTTGATCATTTGTCTTTAACTATAGATCGATCCCCTCGAGGCTGACTGGAAACTTGTTTCGATTGCGGCGAAGTCAACTACACGGAGAGTTCTGTCACGAGATGATTTGACAAGACTTGGGAGATACCTTGTACCATTCTTAGACAGTGAGAATAACACATTTGAGGGGTAACACGATGTCTGGCGCGACTTTTCTGAATTATTCATCTTCCGGTTTATTATGTGTTAACGGTAATGCCAGAGAACTAGTGCATCTGTGTCAAGAAATAACCTGTGTAATGATGATAATAAGGTATGCTCAAGGGAGATAAAGGTAGAATTGGGATTGCCTTTCTGCTTTGACATAACTTCAAGTTATTCTGGTCAATGTATCAGTCCGACAATCGGCATATTGAGCTTATACTGAAGCCCATCTATGACAAGCAAGCACAATGTTCAAACCTGATGAGGATATATGGTTAGATTGATGTGAGTATAGATTGCCCCATATGTTATGAGGAAAGGCGTATAATAGGATTCTCTCTTCATATTGGATGTACGTGTATAGGCTTGTCTCTTCTATGGACATCGGTGCCCAACGGAATCAGAGGGAGACAACACCAAAATGCCCATGATTACGGATTAGAGAAAAATTGAAAATATTAAGTAATACGTTCTGATCTGTAAAATATTATCGTTAAAAATTCTGATGTCCGTATTTGTAGAGGCGAAGTGCTGTCGAACAGCTCGGAGAGAAAGCCGAGAGATGTCGAATTGGACAATCGGCAACAAGACCGTGGCAAATGTACCGGTGCCACTCGCGCCAAGGTAGACCGACCTCAGGGAATCATGACGGGATGCAAGGTGAGGAGTCCGATTGCGGGGCCGAACTACTTCTTGACTTACACAAGAATCCATGATGAATAAATAGGAAAGACTACAGTAGACAAGCCATCAGCCTCAATTTAATACAGCAACACCAGAACTATCTTACAGAGACTATCAATCCCAATCCCAATACCGTCATCATGAGTGACCTCGCAGCAATGGAGTCTGAGACTCCCAACATACCAGCTCCGAGAGGTATACACACACTATATCCTCACATCATCACCACATCTCTAACTCATTCAGATATCCAACTCCCCTCCAACGTCCCAAGTCTTGACCAAATTCTCTCAGCAAATGACTTTGCCCTCGCCGCTCAAAAAGCGCTTACACCAAAGGCATGGGCCTTTTACTCTTCTGCGGCTACGGATCTCGTCACATGGACAAAGAACCGTGAACTCATCCGCAGAGTCATGCTTCGACCCAGAATTTTGAGAAACGTGTCGCAAGTCAAGATGAGCCGCAAGATTCTGGGTCTCGAGAGTAAAGCTCCGTTCATCATGTGTCCTGCTGCCATGGCGACGCTGGCGCATCCAGATGGTGAACTTGGTTGGAGTAGAGCTGCTGCTAGTGAGGGCATCTTTGAGATTGTAAGTGATTTGAAGTGAAAGATGATATGAGATGCTAATGAATCTTAGATCTCTAGTAACGCATCTTACTCCCTACCCAGCATCATCGGCGCTGCTCCCCCAGGCTATCCCTTCTTTCTCCAACTCTACGTCAACTCTGACCGTCCCAAAACCGTACAACTCCTCAATCGTGCTCGCTCGCTAGGCATAAAAGCCATCTTTGTCACAGTCGACGCCCCCGTGCCAGGTAAACGCGAAGCCGATGAGCGCGCACCGCAAGCCGTCGTTATTAAATCCGAGATGAGCGGTAGTGAGAGCAGCAAAGACGGCAAAGGTAGCGGTCTGGGACGTTTGATGGGACAGTATATCGATAAGAGCCTTGTTTGGGAGGACTTGGAGTGGATCAGACGAGAGAGCTCGGTGCCGATTGTTTTAAAGGGCGTGCAGACGGTGGAGGATGTCAAGTTGGCGGTTGAGTATGGTGTTGATGGTGTTATGCTGAGTAACCATGGAGGAAGATCGCTCGATGGGTAAGTTTGTCCTCGAGTTTCATGAGACAATCTGAGTTAACGAGGATATAGTGCGCAAGCTTCTATTCTCATCCTTCTAGAAATCCGAAAGCGTTTCCCTGAAGCTTTTGATCACCTCGAAATCTTTATCGACGGTGGCTTCGAGCGTGGGTCTGATATTCTAAAAGCTATTGCGCTGGGTGCTACAGCTGTTGGAATTGCAAGGCCATTCTTGTATTCGTTGGTATATGGTCAAAAGGGTGTTGAACACCTCTCGCAGAGTAAGTCACCACCTGTGGTTGTTGGTGGGCATCTACTTACATTTATGTACAGTTCTAAAGGATGAGCTAGAAACCTCTATGAGACTTGCTGGTATCACGAGTCTAGATCAAGCCACGCCTGATCTTGTGAATACTCTGGACATAGATCACCTCGTAACCTCTGGACGCATTGAACCAAGTCCAGTGTCGAGAAAAGTGCAATCTTCAAAGCTATAGAACAAAACTTATACAAGAAACATGCCAAAAGCACAAGAGTAATGGTTAGATAAGACAGAGCTATGATATAATTAATACACAAAAGCAATCTTATTCAAGCCTTGAGTCTCTCTTGAAAAGCCTTTACAGCATCAACCAACTCCCCATCCTCCTGCAACCCAAGACCCTTCGCCCGACTCGCGTCAAACCACGGAGGCCAACTTTTGACAATCTTATACAAAGCCTCGTCTTCTTCTTCCTTGACATAGCCCACTGCTTCTTTACCGCCTACCTTCTCCACCGCGTCCAGGATATCCTGTACAGAGACTGTAATACCTGGCAGGTTCACAATGCGCGAGTCTCCGAATTGCGCAGCTGGTATATCCTTAATCATGACAAGATTCTTGATAACAGTCGCGGGACTGCAGATCCACATGGAGGTACTTCGCGGCACAGGAAGCACGTTAGGAATACCCTGCAAAGACTCCCTCACTATCCCTGATGCAAAACTCGACGCTGCGGCAGATGGCTTCCCAGGTCTCACGACAACAGTGGGAAGTCTCACGATTCGCCCATCGATCAAACCCCTTCTCGAAAAGTCATTTACCAACAACTCAACGATGAGTTTCTCAGCGCCATACGACGATTGCGGCTGCGGAAGCGTCTTCTCAGTGACGTACCCGTCATCCGGTCCATACACGGCACAAGAGCTGGAGAAGATAACTTTCACACCGGGTAGTTTAGTTCGTAAAGCGTCGAGGACGTAGCGCACAGAATCGACGTTGACTTTAAGGCCCAGATCGAGGTTGGCTTCTGAACCGCCTGACATGAGACCGTGTAAGAGATAGACTGCCGTGAAGCGCTGCGATGAGACGAGCTGATCTGCTACCTTTGGATCGGTGAGGTCTGCGCTGAGAGACGTGATGCGGGATGAGTATGATTCTGGAACGGGAGGTGTAGCGAGGTCTGTGATGGTGAGGTGAATATCTGGCGAGGACTCGAGGAGCGGGCCTAAGATTTCCTGGCCGATGAAGCCACCGGCGCCTGTGATGAGGATATGCTGCGTAGTCATGATGAATCTTATTGCTCTCTTAAACTGAGATGAACGAGACGAATTTGAATTGGAGGGTTATTAGTCTGACGGGAGTATTTAAACAGGACGAGTCGGATAAGATTGATCCACTATCGCGGGGGTGAATGAGGTTATCCGTGTCTCCGCATGAAGATCATGCGGAGACGCCGGTAAGAAACCCGGGATCTGTAGACACTCGAGACACTGTGGAGATTAACTACTTTTTGAGAAGAGGATACAATGAAACTGCAAGAAAGTGGATATTACCCTCTTGATGAATTGGAGTAAGGTTGAGAAACGGAATAGTAAGTCAAGCGTGTTCTAAATCGAAGTAACTACTAAACCAGCAGCTGACAGCTTATCTGACCTGTTGATGCAGTACCTGACACCTACGCGATGGGAGAGAAATGTTCTTGTTATTCAAGTCTCATTCAAAGCTTATGTTCAAATCACATAGCTAGCCCAGGTATCCCAAGCAAATGACTACTAGGTAACTAAACGCCATCCTACTCTTACTGCGGCCTCATCCCATAATCTGGCTCAGGATACGTCGGAAGAGATTGCCCCGAAGCATCAACAGCAAACATACTAGGATCGAATCTAAACACAGGCGAGAGTCCAAAACTCATATCATAGTCAAAGAACGTATCGCCATCCATATCAGTATACACCTGATTCCCTGGCATCATTTGCCCAGCCATATCCACGTTCTCCATCGTGTTATACACCGCACCATTAGCCTCTGGCCCCGTGTGCCCTGGTTCAATGGTTGCGAGCGTAGCAGTCATACGCTCTAGTCCTCCAGCCATCAGATTCGCAAGATGCCACTTCCCCGCCTTTAACGAGCGAAATTGTCGAACAAGGCTCGTAGTGAGATCGTGCACGCGTTGGCGCTCGATGAGATCACTGCCGTACTTGACCGCGACTTTGATGAGGAACATGCATGCAAAGGCAGTCATGGAGAGCATGTAGGAGGGCATTCCTACGATGCCGAGAGCGACATCCGGGTCAGTGATTATTAGGTCGATGATGGCTGTTGCAGCGGTCACGGCTTGCATAGCGCAATCAAGGAAGTAGTGTGGGATCGGGGCGTCGCCTGAGAGACCGCGGAAGATGTGAGAGTAGAGATGGATTTGGGCAAAGTTGTAGTGAAGAATTGTGCCTTTCCTTGGGAATGAGCCAATTTGCGTCCATTGTTCTGTTACATGTTAGTATAAGTGGGACGTGCGGGTGATGATGAACTTACCTGGTAGGTCTTTCATCCAGCGACTATACCACTGATCAAGCTGTCGTCTGAATTGCAGAATGTGGTTCAGATATACTCGTGGGACAGGTTCCCCTTTGTCCGTACCAAATAACTCTCGGATATTTCGTAGGATACTGACCAATACCACTTGACCAGTAAGGCGCTTATCCTCTTCGTTGGCCACAGGCGACTTCAAGAACTGCTCCCAACCCTGAATCGATGAATCCTCCTGAACAATCGAAGGTCGTCCATACAGAGTCGCGAGGTGCTGATCGCAGATATATAGTATATACCATAGCCGAGCACAATCCGCTGCCTCCTGGCTTTGTTCCTTGATGGCCTGATTATAGCTATTATGTAGATTACACTCCGCAGCGCGTCGAATAGCGTATCCTGAGAGCATCCACGAAAGATCGCTAAGCCAATACGAAGCAATGCACATAGCGCGCAGATAATCGCGATCAATACGACGCTCAAACATGGACTTTTCCATCAGACGCCGGAATTCACCGCTGCAGATTCCGTAGATATTATCGGCCTTGGGATCATGCAATGCAGCCACTGTGAGCGTAGCAGCAGACAATATCGGGCTTTTGCGCCGCAGCTCCTCTAGCGTCATATACCGACAGCCGATTCCATACATGTACCTATCCAAGCGGTCGCGATACAAGGCAAACAGACTCTCGGCATCCGCTAAAGAGAGGGCTCCTCGAGCGATAAAGTCGTTTATGGCATTTCCTCTTTGAGCTTCGGGATTGTCGGGAGATCGAAGTGCACTGAGTTTAGTGAGGGTATATAGAGAATGGATGGGGACGTAAGGAAGACCTTCATCTTCAGGGGTCGCTTTTGGGGAGTTGTCACATGAAGGGCCACGAAATTCATCATGGGACACATTAAGATGATTTGTCGCATTTGAGTGGTTATCGTCCTTTGGTGGTGTTCCTTCAGCTTCTCTCGAATTGATGCTCTGTAGAGGAGGGAGTTCCGGGAGACTCAGTTTGTTCATGACTTGTCGTAGAGCGCTGTGCATTTGCTCTAAGTCTTGTACCACGGATTCAGAGAACCTGGTATTTGTCAGCTGTGATGGAAGATTTCTCGTCTCACGTCTTATGCTCACTGTGACTTTTCATCCATGATCGTTTGGAGACTCTTGCTCAGTACACATCCCAGATTGCGCTCGGAACATCTTCGACATGGTGGACCACTTTCATCCATCAAACATTTAATCTGCCCAACCTTATTAGTTTTCGCGTTAAACTCACTCCCATGAGGAATCTCACCTTGTGTTTCCGACATGCTGCGCAGGCCTTGATCTTGCGTGAGATCTGGGGAATAGAAGCCTCACTGGATACAATGCCTGCGATACTCTGTCGGCCAGATGAAGTCCTTCCATGGCCATTTGGTCGCGCGGATGTTGGAGACTAGGATGGTGTCAGCTGGGTCTTTGCTGTGAGGCTGATTGGGGACGTACGGCAGTCGCATCAGCGCTGGCTGTTCCAGCATGGTTAGAATCGGACCACGTTCGTTTAGCCATGATGGAAGCGCTTCCAAGTCTAATATAAATCCAATTTTTCAATCGGACAATTCACTAAGTCGCACGATTGAGTGAATGGCTGATTGAGTAATTAGTCAACCCCTTGAATCTCGAATATCTCCACAATTCAACGTTAAAGTCCAACTAAGAGAAGCGTAAAGCTGTCAGAGGAAAAGGGCTAATGGTGCAGTTGTATAGAAATCTCAAGCCAATTGAATATTAAACTTAAGAAGAAAAAGAAAAGACTCCAACTTTCAGCGCAGGCAAAAGAGTCGAATCTTCACAATACAAAGTTAAACGGGGAAATGAAATTTCCCCCGACTTGACTACCTAGGTAGTGGAGTTTGGCCAATCACATGTCGATTATTTGGTTCAAGAACTTGGGCCAGGGCCTGCCTATTTTGCCTCCCCGCAATGTAAGTTAACCGAGTGGAGGAAGGAAAGTGCGGGGTAACGTAACCCGAGCATCAATCTATAAAAGATGGAAAGATGAGATGAGGTTTCAAGATAAAGGTACAGTAGTTGCAAGAGGTAGTTGTTTTTAATTGAGTTGACACGGCAGTCAAGGGGTCAGCTCGTTGGGGTCTTTATAAATACAATACCATGACTGAGAACGTCAGTGATAGAAACCCGTCTTATATCCAGTCCTCCAACGGTCCAGGTGAGTACCTGATGGATTCGAGCACAGACAAAAAAGCTGTGGAGCGCCATTCTACCATAAGAACTAGAACGGATATGCAGCAATAACTAGGTAATAAGGTAAGCTGCAGATAGTCAACTGAATCTTGTAAAGAATAGAAACCATCATCCTGAACAAACCTGCATATCTAGGTTACTTACTTCCACAGTCCTTGTTGTCATCTCTTACCATATAGGTTCCGTGTCAATTTATCGATAGAAACGAAAATGCTCAGTTGTTAAATGTATAACTTTAGGGTAGGTAGGTAGGATAGAACTGAGTATCCACCGCCTCGGAACAAAATACGTCGATCAGCTTTGATCCACGCATTTTCCAGCGACGTCACGTCCCCACCGCGGGGCGAACAGCAGCCTTACCTTGTGTAAAAAAAGTTGAACCTCAACACCAAACTTCTTCCTCCCTAATCTTCATCCTCCATCCTTACCAAAATAACTGCTCCAAAATGCCAAAGAAACTCTCAAAGAACCCTCTCCCTCCGAGCTCCTCCACCATCTCCTCAACATCCTCAGCGTCAGGAACATCCTCTCTCCTCCCGTCCTCACTCGCCGACCCGTCCCTTCCGCTGCCCAAACTCATCGTCTTCGATCTCGACTACACCCTCTGGCCCTTCTGGGTCGACACCCACGTCACGCCGCCCCTGAAACCCAATGCATCCCACACGAGCGCCGCGGACCGCTACGGCGAGGACTACGGCTTCTTTAGCGACGTGCCCGCCATTCTCTACGCGCTTCCTCGCGCAGGTATAAAGATGGGTGTCGCGTCGCGCACATGTGCGCCTAGTCTTGCGCGCGACCTTCTCAAGATGCTGCACATCACTGCGCCCGAAGGCAGTGGTGGCAAGGAGAAGCCGAAGAAGGCGCTCGATGTGTTTGAGGGCTTGTTGGAGATTTACCCCGGGTGTAAGATCAAGCACTTTGAGAGCTTGCACAAGAGGACCGGGATTAAATATGAGGATATGCTGTTCTTTGATGACGAGGCGAGGAACAGGGATACTGAGAGTTTAGGGGTGACGATGTGTCTTGTTAGAGATGGTGTTACCTGGGACGAGCTTGAGAGGGGTGTTACGCAGTGGAGGAATAAGAGGGGATATATCAAGAGGCCTGATGCTGTTGAGTTGGAATAAGAATTGGTGCGTTGGCAATTGTGGAATAAGTGGCATCGGAGTTTAATTATAGAGGGAACAGGATAGACGAGAGTCATGATGGGTCAGTATATGCTAGAACAATTATTACCTGAATAGAATTCGAATCAAAAGAGAATCACGATCATATATTTACAACCGGATAGCCGCTCCAACAGCAGGTTCTCTAAAGGTCTTGCGCCAAACATATACAAGGTATATACTCCGTCCCTCCATTTCCAACAACCTATAATGCCTTACGTGTCCTCCTTGTGCTTCAATCCATCTTGGGGGTATGTCATTCTCTTTCGTCTATAAAACAATACTTTTGACTCTAAGCAGTGGTTTGCGGCGCAGCGGCCTTGTCGTCCTGAAGCTTCAGCTTCTCGTTGACATCGCCGCTCAACAGGGCATCCTCGGTCTGAACGCCATCATCGTGTGTAGCGCCCTCGGTAACTGGGTGTGTGGCACCGTTGGGAACGCCATTGACGGGTGCGGCGTCAACGGGCGCATCGGCTGGCACGTTCACGCCAGCAATCTCAACAACAGGCGCCAAACCAAAGGTCTTGGGAATGGTGCAGATCCTCTCATTTCGAAGCTTGCCGTCCTTGGAGCCCTTAGCAACGCAGACTAGTCGATCATTCGAGTCCTCCTCCCACAGCAAAGGTCCGCTGGGGAAAGTCTTGTGACCATTCTCAAACTCGACAACACCCTCCCAGTTAGGATCGGGGTTTCCGAGCTCTCCAAAGCTGTAATCAAGCTCGCCGCCATACTTCTTAGGAATATTTCGAGGCTCGATGTACTGCTCCAGCACGGTCTTGACCTCATTGCTGCCCAGAATAAAAATCTTGGAAACGGTGATGGGGTCGAACCAGCGCTTAATCCACCCCCAAACAGTACTGAAGAACGCAGGCGCGCCAATAACGAAAATGCGATCCAGCGTCTCGGGATAGTGCGCCGTGGCAAGTTGCGAAGCAGCTTGCATGTGCTGCTTGAGGTTCCAAAACTGCTTGAGACCCACACCGGAGATGTCGACGATGTTGGTGCTCAGCGTGATGGGGACTTCGGGATGTTCGCGGTCGAGCAATTGGGTGCAGAAGGGCATGTTGAAACGGGTCAAGTTCTCGTAAAGTGCGAAAAGTCGCAAAAGACCATTGGGGGTCTTGCCGTCGGATTTAGCCTGGGAGAAAGTACTCGATGCGCCGACCTTTTCATACTCGTGCACAGTCTTGGAGTCGAGCGTCTTGACTTCAAAGACATAGAGGGGGATTCCGCGACGATCGCGGCGGCCTGTCCATTGAGGATACTGAGACGACAAGTTAGTGCCGAACTTGGTGATTCTGGCGGTCAATGTCGTGGGAAACATACTAAGCGACGGCTGAAATCGTAGGCGCCGAGATCAATGGTATCATATAGCACGTTCAAATCGTTTGCCTTGCGCCAGTCTTCTGTCTCTTTAAATTGAGTATAAGCACCCTCAACATCCCATCTTCGCGCACGCAAGTATCGTCTGTAATTGCTGTCAGAACTGCCCACTTCGGAATCGCAAATGGGACAAAGACATACAAGATCAAAGGGTCATCATGAGAAGGTGGAGGACCAGGCTTCAAAAGTCCTCTCTCCTCGAGAACCTTCTTAAATTGAAGAAAGGCTTCTTCCTGCTTTTGTGTAAGATGACCAAGATGGCCGTACGGATAAGCGTAATCAGTGATGGTTGAAGTTGTAGAAGTGATGCGTTCGGCTGGGGCGCCAGGAGCTTCGAGGTTGGCAGCCATAATTGATAAAGTTGAAGTTGGAGCGAGATCGGCGAGTAAAGAGAAAAAGAGATAGAGAGATATGGGGTATATTTTTTCAGCCTTTCAAGCTTCCAGGGTGGGATTCGTAATCTTGTTTCTGAGGGGAGGAGGGAGAAGGGGAAAAAAAAAGTTGGGTTCCAGTCTAGCTGCAATGCAAATACAATAGGAAATCTGACGGAAGCGCCGGAGTCGCTGACAATGACGACAATAAACTAAGATTGGATCTGACAGCGGGGACTTGGGGGTGCCAATTTTGCAGTCCGTTAGGTAGGGGTCTCTAGGGAGCAGGTATGTAGGGCTACAGTACCGCTAGTTTGAGATCGTCATAGGCTTGAAAGTTGAAAATGCCCTGGTCCGAAGGCCGGAGGGGTTCGGCCAAAAGCGGGTCATTCATTATTGACCCTGAAAAGTGAAGGCATTCAAAGGGTAGTCTATGTATTCTCCATTATGAGGGCAGGGTTCTTGTAGAAGCAAGAGTTACAATCTCATAGTACTAGACACTTTTTAAAGATGGAACTAACAAGCATCAATATCTTGTTCCACCATGCATTGCGCCCGTTGCAGCGCGGTACGGCCCGAGACTCATGCAACGCACGTTTATCCTCCATCAAGAGGAAAGTTTGATTGATAGACGCCGGTCATTTTTTGTCCGCTTTGATTGGACCCATTAATATTCCTGGTCGAATAAGCAGGGTTCTATCTACGCCAGAGACGGATGAGACTTGTAGTGCTGAAAATGGAGTGTTTGTTGGAACGAGTGGCTTCATCTTGTCGTCTGTTGCTACGGTAGGACGGTGCCTTGCTTTGTAAAGCTATGTACCTAAGTTACACTGAGAGACAAGAATTGTGCTGCTACGATGGAATTACACATGGGACGTGAGTGTATTTTCGAGAATAGAAGGTGCTATGTGGTTTGTATTGTGACTGTACTTGTACAACAACAAGTCAACATTGCCTAAGTACCTACCTACTGTATTATTCCTCTTCTTATAGAATTAATGTCTGCTCATCGATCTTCAAAAGGAGAGATGCTGCCTCGACTGGGGGCTTCCTTCTGCCCATCATGAATCAGAGTAGTGTCTCGTCACTGCACAAAACAACACCACTCTCTCGCATGATGAATGCTCAGTCTATTCAAAAGCAGATCTAGCACATTTTGTATGTTCATAGGAAGCAGCATATCGTCAAAACCTTTATTGCCACTCTTTTGTACACAACATCTGTTGCGCTCACGTCAATTGCCATGGCTGATCGCAAGAGGTAGCATCCATTCAGCCTGGGCTTAAAAACTCCAAAAAGAGACCTCTCAGCAGTCCTATTCTCTCCGACTTCCCATCGCAGACGCCATCTTAGAAGAAGGCTCGCTATGACCAGGATAACCAGATTTTATATGATCATGTAGGTGCCTGTTCCTATCCATACAGCGCTGCACCATCCACGCACTGCGATACTTTGAGCCACTTGCTAAGATAGAGACGGCTACGTCTTATTAGATTATGGATGAGACAGTTCCTGAGACAGAAGGATCGCCAGTCACTGCCGACCTGAACTGTTTAAACGCTTCCCAGAGCCCCCTTTTTTTTGACAGAACAAGTCGACTCTTGGCTCCAAGAAATACATCTATCCGATATCCATTGCCATCACCCGCATTCCGACGACGACTTCATCCATCACTCTGTACAAGGATCTTCCTGGAAAAGAAACACTCGATTAGCGACTCCAACCATGGCTCTCCATATCTCTTCAAATCAGGGCCCTAAAAGCGACCACCAGGTCTTGACTCCTGGGTTCACCGATGCTAGAGCTATCTCTGTACATAGAAGCGGACCATCTCTAGTTTACCCAATTTCAGGGAGTTCATGTGGTAGTATCACTGGCTCTCTGGTCGGAAATGCGCAATACGAGGCCGTCAATCTAGCTGTGAACAACGTCGAGAGAAGTTTCCTGACCACATTTTACACCTTGTTGAAAAGATCGCGAGCGACAGGAATTCGCCAGATCTTTCTATCCAAGATGTTGATGCCGATGATGCCTCTGCTGCTCTGGAACGAGGAGTCGGCGAGTCAAGCGTGGAACAGTACATCCAGAACACACTCGTCACATTACCACCACGAAACGATGTTTTGAAACGTAGCGACAAGGTCCCAATGTTAAGGAAGACTATACCTACCTTTTTTCGGCGAATGAAGCTCGTGTCGATGAACCTGGCTTCAGCAAACAACGATGGTCTATGCCTCCCCTTCTTAGTTATCGAGTGTAAAATTGATGGTCCTTCCTGCGATAGTAGTCTATAGGTGGCGACCAACGAGTGTCTGGGAGGTTCGTCCTCTTGTGTCAACATCGCAGAGACGTTGAACGACGAGCTCCTGAAATGCGGACGCAAGGATGTCAAATCAATCGTCACGCCTTCCTTCAGCATTTCGATGAATGGGACAGAGGCTCGTCTATATGCCTCATGGAAAGAAGGACAGGCATTCAACGCCCAAAAGATTCGGAGTTTTGCTTTACAAGAGTCGCAACAATTCTTGGAGTTTCGCAAGTACATCTTGAATATAATCGACTGGCGCTGAAATAAACGCCTCGAGAGTATAAGCTCTGGGCTTGACCTCTTGATTGAAGAGAGCGCAAGGCTCCTTGGAACGAAGTACGGATGTCGACCATCGGATTGAATTAGGGTGAGGCTTCTAGACCGCAGATGCGATATTGAAGTGCTGGGTGTTGATGTTGATAGACGCCATGGCTTTCTGGGGATGCAGGTTGTTCTGAACATCCAACGTTTGGTAGATGCAGTAATAAAGGGGGCTTGGGATGAAGATTGGCGTCAATAGCTCCTTGAATGGTTTGAATAGGTCAAGCTTTCTCAATGCTTCTAAGACTCGAGATTCAATTTCAAGACATCATTTATCTACTGCGAGAGAAGACAAACACTGGCAACTTCAGCTAGACTCCTGAAGGGCGATTGTCTACCAGTGGCTCGTGAACCATTCTCACACTTGTATGTTTTGTCCCGTGATGATTCAGTAACACCGGGTAGGGTCCCTGAAACATTGCATAAGGCTACGCAAAGGAGAAAACATCAATTTGTTGCACAGGCAAGCATCAAATGATAAAGTCACTTGAGATTTCCATAGTTCCTTTCACACACTTAACAAACACCAGGACTCACTTGGGAAACAACATTGTGACTCAATCCTAGCCTCCTCGATTATATAAAGCCCCGTTCCCTCTTATCTGTTGAAAAGATAACTTGAACATCACCTTATATAATAACCATTCATCGCAACGCTCAAGTTGACGATGCGGCATCTTCGGGTTCCGGACAATGGCAGTTCTCCCTTCTCAACCTTTGCATTCAGCTTCTCGTTGATATGAATACATGCGATTGACACGCCGGGATTCTGGTCTGTCGCTACCCGCCCAAGATTACTTCTGTTCCGCGGTCTCATCGCCTTTGAAGTCGGTATGGAAGAAAGGACTTAGAAAGCCCTTGTGATCCAGACGCATATCGCTATTCCTGACTACGATTTATCTATTTTACCACCTATATACTTAACTGTCGACTTCCTCGACGGAATCCGAGCCAGAACAGGTCTCGTGATAGCACCTACTATCACTACCGCCTGGCCAAGCGAGGTTTCCATTTGGTGGCATCCTATAAATACACCGACGCGAAAATGCCTTCACAATGGCATGGTCCTTCTCTGACACGGGATATCCTCCTCCAATATACCGTACTCGAATTGTTTCCTTCTTGTGGTCTCTCGGAAATATACCAACAAAGAAATCTCTGAGGAGTCAAGAAACCTTCAACTTCATAAGAAGGACATGAAACAAGTAAGCGACATCATTCACTAAACGTCGATATGACCGACCATAACGGAATTTGCGATGTTCCAGATTGTCAGGAATCGGCAGCCTTGGGTACAGAGCTATGCAACTAACATGCTCTGTTTCTCGTCGATATATCTCTATAAATGGTGTAAAGGGTATTCTAATACAAATGGCTCATAAAGTCTATCTATCATTGATTCTCCTCTTTTCAGTCCTCGAATCTCAGAACTTGCAACTCTTCACCACTCGTAACCCCCTATTACCACGACGAATGTCCACCATCAATAACCAAATTGCTACCTGTCATGTAGCTGCTCGCATTGCTCAGCAGAAACAGCGCAGCGCCCTTGAACTCCTGCGTCTCAGCCAATCTGCCCATCATAATCTCCCGCTCCCACTCTTCTTTCAATCCGGGCACCTCTTCGAAGTTGTCCTGCACCATGGGTGTCATGATATGGCCCGGGCTGATGCAGTTCACGCGAATACCACCCGTGCCATCCTTTTGAATGGGACTCCACTCCATAGCTAGGTTGCGCGCGAGTTGGATCACGGCTGCTTTGGAGGAGTTGTACACGGGTGAGATGAGACCGCGGTTCGCTTTGAGACCTGAGATACTGGCAATCATGCAGATGCTTCCGCGCTTTTTGTACTTTAGCATCTGCTTCGCGGCGGACTTGGCGGTCATGAAGACGCCTGTGTAGTTGATGGAAAGCATGTGGGCGATTTCGTCGGCCTTGTAGTCGACAGTTGGTGAGATGTGCTGCACTCCTGCAGCGGCAATTACACCGTCGATACCCTTGTTCTCATCTGCGATGGCAGCAATGAGGTTGTCGAGACCTTCGGCGTCTTTGACATCTTGCTTGCGATAGTGTAGTGAGCCACCCCATTCTGGAACGACGCGGTTTTGAGCCTCTTCCCAATCCTTGTCGGGATGCTCAGCACGATCTAAGCAATACACTGTCACAAGAATTAGCTACTACTCAAATAAACATATGGAAACTGCATACCTTTTCCGCCTGCTTCGACCAGGCTTTCAGCTAAAGTGAGACCAAGACCTTGAGCACCTCCCGTGACGACAAATGTCTTCCCCGCAAGGTCAAAGTCGGCGAACCGATTGCGACCAATGTTTGTCTCACGAGGTAGTGTAAGTTCATGAGCCGGGTTCTCTCTTGGATCTGGGTTCATGGGCTTTGCGCTTGTGTTGTCTGAAGTGTGCATTGAACGTTGACACACAGGCTTTGAGATCAACTGTGGTGTTCGTTGAAGGGTAGCTATTTGCCTGGAGGCAAAGGCCCTGGTAGAGAGTGAGCGAGTAGCTCGTTTGAGTAATGGTGAAGACATTTTAAGCTTAGAAGTAGGGTTTGGACTCGATTGAGTTGTACTGTGCTGGACAGTCAGGTAATAACATGTAGATATGAGAGGTAAGATACTGCAAAGATTATCGTGAATCCATTTGCAGGCGTCCGTGTATTTATACCATTCAACACTATCAATTCCTTCAACATCCATTATCGACACCGCGTATTTGCTTTGTCGAAGCTGACGTCTAGGCAACGTAACGATTACCCAGCTTCCACCATGTCGGCTACTCAACTCTCCAACAAAGACGGACCTTTCTGGCCACGAGAATCCTCTCTGGGAACACAAGTTCCAGGATAAGGATCCAACTTTTCGGATGCAGAAGCCGGGCTCCCGGAGCACCAAGTCCGCCTGTCAGAAGGACATGAAGCTGGGTCATCTGGGATTGCCACGGCTTGGCCTTTGACGTCTAGAATACATCACATGAAGCATATCGTATCGGATCTTGTCCCACTTTTGCCATTGGCGGGCGAGCGGTGCGATCATACAGTGAAATAAGCCTGAAACGAGCCGGGGACGATACGAGGAGACGAGGGGCAAAAGAGAAGAGGGAGAAGTCTTTTGTGACAGATGTGGCTGAGTCGGTACCTGAATTACATATTCCCTGCCATAACCGTCTGACGGGTGCAACGTTGGCATGGGTTTTGTCACCTTTCCCATTACTGTATGATGCAATTGTTATCACATGTATTACAATACAGTTTAAAGTTATTATACTGTGTATACTCACCACGCAGGTAACCTGGTTGTTGGGTCTCAAGATCTTACACTCTACTTCTGACGACTGAAATGTGTAAGTTGCGTTTAATACCCCTGCAGAAGACAAGGCTGTGGACTTGGTTCAGTTACCTGTTGACGCTTTATCCATCATCCTTCGGACATAGATCAGCCATTATTACGTATGAGGCTTACAGCCTGTCCTTCAGCACGCTGTTCTGTTCCGATTGGCCATCGTCCACATTGCTTTTTGACCTTCACCGATAAATTCGAGTATCGAGTTTGCATACTGCCTACGCTGCATAGACGTCGCAATTATCTTTTGTTTAATTGAGTTTGGACATCCTTCCAATGTGGGGCTGGGATTACAAGATCCTGATGTGTCCCGCCTGCAGCCTCGTTTCCGGTCCCAAACATAAGCATCAAATGATGATCGGAACTGGAAGCTGAATACACATTGAAGCCTTTGTTACCAATAATTCTTAATATCTGAACCAGAAACAACCTTCGTACGTAACCGTCTGCGCATTGTTACCGCTAAAGTCCTCACATAACGGGAATACCCTCGAATTCGTCGTAGCCAAGGGCGAGGTTCATGTTTTCTAAACAAATCGGTCAGACACATCCTCAACTTCTAAGAGAAGGATCTACTTACGCAAACATTGAGTTGCTGCTCCCTTGCTGAGGTTGTCGATCGTCGCAATCTCGGACTTTTTAGTATAATTGAGCTCTTCAGGGGTTATCATTGACTTACCACAACGACACGCTTTCCAGTGCTGTCAACAGCAAAACCTCCAATCTCCACACCATGGCGTCCCGAAATCGCGCTCACCAAGGGCGGTTCACCCACGACCTTGATGAGCTTCTCACCTGCGTAGCGGTCCTGGTACAGCTGACGGATATCTCGTGAAGTCATCTCCTTACGGAGGGGAATGCTTATGGTCAGAGTAATACCCCTAAACCATCTTTTAAAATCGTTAGTTGCCATTGTCACTATTTCCAGTTCGCTGGGGGCCATGACTTACCCAGCCACGTGGGGGATGAAAGCAACCGGGTGGTTCAGTTGTGTGGAGATCTCACGTTCGTGAATATGTCCTGTTAGGGAGTAAGGAATAATGGCATCCTTGAGTACCTCAACGTTGTTCCTGGGGTTGGGCTTGGATCCAGCTCCAGAGTAGCCTGAGACACCGAAAACAGTGGGTGTTCCCTCGATCAAGTCAAGAGCTCCAGTAAGTCCAATCTGGGCGCCAGTGGCGTAGCATCCGGGGTTGGAGATACGGTTGGACTGCGCAATCTTGGAACGCTTCACAAGTTCGGGGAGACCGTATGTCCCTGTTATGAGTCAGTAACGCAGTCAGTCGTCAAGGCATGCATGCCCCCCTGGTTGGACCCTTACACTTCTCGTCCCATCGGTAGTCGGCCGAAAGATCCACAACAACGCTCTTGCTGTTGATTCCATCCAGAGCGTCAACGTAAGGCTTGCAAACACCATTGGGAAGAGCCAGAATCCAGCAGTCCACCTTGCCGTCGCCGTCCAACTGGGCAACATCCTCGGGTGACAAGGTCTCGTAAATGACCTTGCGCCTGGTGTAACCCTCAAGTTGCTGGCCAGCGAGCTCTCGAGACGACACATGTGTAAGCTCCATGTTAGGGTGCTCGTTGAGAAGCTCAACCAGAGCTGAGCCAGTGTATCCTCGGGCGCCTATTAGACCAATTCGAGAGGGGGTATCGTTTGTCGCATTCTTCTTGCCCAGAGGAGGGTTAGGGTTCGTCTCCATGACATAACCACGTCGTTGCTGCAATTGCTGGCTCATGCCGGCAACGGCGAAGTTGTTCTGTCGGCCAGCGATGCATCGGGTCGGGCTCGGGCCCATGGCAGGGAGGACAGGGATGGATCGTCGAACGACGCGACGAGCGCCGGCCCGGAAGGCCATTGAGGTGGTTGAGATCATGGCGACGGGCATTTCGCAAGCCAATTGACGGGTTGGTAGGGTGTTTGAGGTCAATGTCCAAGATGCGACGTCTTGTGGAGATTGATTTTGTGACTGGGGGGTGGAATGAACGCGGCGATTGTTTTTTCCTGCTGTGGCCGAAATCGCTGGATCCAGGTTGCGGGGTCGCACTGGACTTGTGAGATAACCGCGATTACACTAATCCTAGATAGGTAAGGTTTAATTCGAGCTACTGTGGCGGGACGATGAACAGCCACCCTGTACAAATTCTTCATACGATCTTATATTTTTCTGAACTGGTAATTATATGAGGTTCTTCTTTAATTTGAGTAATAAGGCTCAGCTTATAAACGTCATGGTACTTGAGAGGAATAACATGGCCCTGAAAGCACTTGAGTTAAAACTCAAGCATCCCCTGCTATCGTCAGTTTAAAGTCAATTACCTCTCGAGACGAATGTCCTTTAACATTGATGGCTCTATACCGGTCCGGTTGAACGAGATTGTATAAGTCCAGTAAGTTTTCACCGGTTATACCGTTCTGATATCTGAGTGCTAATTGTTAGAACAATTGATACAGGGCTTGCAACTACCAAATATTAATGCTCATCTCAAATAGACTCAAATGGCAGTTTCTCGAAACATTTGGATTGTATGCTTGCTACGCCTAGTTGCACCAAGGCGCAATAGCTTCTTCCCATTGGCTAAACTAATGATCGCCCAGCGCAACTACGCAGGGGCTTAGACTTGGTCAAAGTCGGCTTCGTACGATGACGAAAGCTGCAGGTGTCAGTCAGTAATCAGCTTATTGAAGGTGTTTTTCTTGGTTGAATGACGATGAGAAAAGAACGGTGTTTCTCAGATACTTGAACAAGATTGGGTGATCGAGTGAAAATAAATTGAACTCCTGCACGTGACGTACTTGAACGGCACCATAAATGAATTGCCCAGGTATTGTGAGCTGATCGTAGTGCCTTTCACGTGCTTGGAGAATCAGGTTGATTGTCGTCATCGAAGCCATCACCATCCTGTAAATGAGTTGGACACACGTTTCAGTTAGTGTCGCGTGCAACCAACCACCCAAGAACCAATGCTCAAACCCGACAAAAATAGGTAGTTGAGAACGTCAGAAACTTTCTCAGGATACCAATCACTTAATACTTAATTCCACCTTCTCAAACAGAAACACTTTCTCAGCCTGCCTCTTCAGCTTACCTTACCGACCTCCTTGTCCCTCGCATTCCCCACCTCGAAGCCCCTCCCTTCGGGTAGGAGATGGCGCTCAACCCTTGTTATCTTCCCTTCTTCCCACTTCGTTTTAGTGAAGCGCGCTGAGAACCGTCCCTAAAACCTGTCCTCTGTCCTCTACTCGGGCGGGTGCCCGTGTTCATCGGCTAATACAGTGTTGAAGGAGACCAACACGGTATCACAGGCACTTCTTCATTCCTGGAGTTTTAAAGTCTATATTTTGATTGGTCCTGATTATCGCTACCGGTAGCTCAAAAGTCATTGCACTGTGCATGATTTGAAAAAAAAAACTAAAACTAGAGCAAGTTAAGGTGCAAAAAAAGAAATATACCATTATCGGTTGAGATAGATATAAAGTGACTAAACTATTTCGTCTCTTATGATATCACAGTCAAGTTTTCTACTACATGAGGCCACCCCTCCCTCCTGCCTTGGAGAAATGGAGCTTGGGCCATCCCGTCTGAAAAGCGGGGGGCAGGCTCCGTCACTGAATCACTGACCCCCCTGCCTTGATTCTTTACCGGCCAGCAGCCCACAACTCAACTTACTTTACTTTACTTCCCTTCCTCTTCTCTTCGTCTTATCACCATCAACATCACTTCTGCTCTTCGACCACCAAACTTTTATTCATTTAAGCTCATATACACGCCATGGCGCCCCCTCCCAATCCCAATCTCCCTCTCCAGGAGAGGCTTATGGCTCTTGCCAAAACCCTTCAGTGTACGTGGCATTAAGCCTGCGCGCAGTCGTTATAATGAGATCGCATTGCTAACCCTTCTTTGTTACAGTCGGTTGGTTTGTCGGGTATGTCCAGTCATGAACTTTGCCTTTGTTCTGCTTGGTCTTGATATGACGAGCTCACAATCCCACCGAATCGCAAGATTTGTGACTGACAAGCATTTTCTTACAATAGACACCTTACTCTGATCCTAGCAACGATTCGATATGGCTTCTCTTGGCTGCGGATGAACTACTACACTCGCATGGCTCAGTTCTCTTACCGCACAGCCTTTGTCGCCGCAGCTGTCACCTATGGCATTGTCGTTTACAAGACCATGCGCGCTCGCGCTAAGACGGGCCAGCGTGCTGCTCCCGCTCCCATGGCTCTCCTTGCTGACGAGAACATTCAGTACCTTGGTAAGACTTGCTGACTGGAATTGAGTTTCCCTGCAACTTTGTAACACATACTGACTGTGAATAGTCATGGCCCTTGTTTGGCTCTTCTGCCCCCAGTACCCCCTCGCCTTGATCCCTTACACGATCTACTCGGTCTTCCACGTTGCTACCTACACTCGCGCCAACTTGATCCCCGCTTTCATCGCTCCCAAGCCTGCTCCCGAGGCTGACGGTACTTCTCCTAACCGTCGACCTCACGTCGACAGCCCTCTGGCCAGCCAGATTGGCGCCTTTGTCAAGGAGTATTATGATGCTTCCATGGCCATTGTCTCTTCGCTTGAGATCGCTCTGTGGGGCCGCATCTTTCTCTCGGCCATTCTCTTCCAGCGTCGATCTTGGATCCTCATTGTCCTTTACACCGCTTTCCTTCGCGCCCGCTACACCCAGAGCACCCACGTCCAGCACTCATTCTCTCAGGTGAGCGCACGTATTGACTCTTTTGTCAGTGCCCAAGGAACCCCCCCTGTGGCTCGCTCAATCTGGCAATCCGTGAAGGAAGGTGCGAGACAATTCCACGACGCCACTGCTCTCGTCGGTACTGGTCCCAGCAAGAAGACCTCGTAAGCGAGGGGAAAAAGATGGTCTTGGAATTGATATAACTTAGGTGATAAGTTTAAGAAAATTGGAAAATCCTCTCCTAAAGTCAATAAAATTCTATCCTAAAACTACACGATTACCGAAAGTTGCAACAGCAGCTTCTTAAATGCAGATAACCCAAAAGCTTAGTCTAAAACATAATAAACTGGCCAATTGATTTTGTCTCTGATACCCTGAAGCCTGAATCTGAAGTGTAGTTTGAAGTGATTACCATGGGAGAAAAATATGCCTGATTAAGTGAGCTTGGCGCCGTGGCGTGGAGTCAGAACGAAGCCTTGAGGCGGACTATATGAAAGGATATACTGTATCATAAAGCTGAGCTAGTTTTGAATTCGAGTTGCCAATTGAATGATTGTTGGCTGTCACTAATCCCCTACTATTATGCATCAGCTGTCTTGTCATCTTGATTTCGCAGGCGATGATATCAAATGCAAGATAGCGATCAAGTAGTGGGGCACATGGGGATGACGTCGCCTGGCAAGTTACTTGTATCTCTAACCTGGCGGCCTCAACCAGTTCTGTTCATCTACAACTTCAGTACCCGCTTTAGGATTACTTTTAAACCAAGCGGAGCTGTAAAGGGTCATTCTAACCACTTTTGAATAGTTTTTATCTATTCACGACTAAAGTTCATCATGGCTTCCATCTTGCGACAGATTGTCGCGGGGCCGCGTGCACGCCATCCTGAAGCTGGCTTGGATCTCTGTTATGTTACGGATCACATTATCGCAACGTAAGCTCAGCCAGAATTGAATTCCATCGACGATATCCTGCGCTTCCTTTTTGTGTTGGAATCATCTTCAGAGCCAATGATTGTGCTAACCGGCATGACTTTATAGATCTGGACCCTCAGAAACATACCCCCAACTCGCATACCGAAACCCTCTTGATCAACTCGTCAAGTTTCTCGATACCAAGCATGGAGAGGATTGGGCAATATGGGAGTTTCGCGCCGAAGGAACAGGTTATCCCGATGAATCTGTGTATGGTCGCGTGAGGCATTACCCATGGCCTGATCACCATCCTCCACCATTCCGACTCGTCCCCATGATCATGGCTAGCATGCGCAACTGGCTGCACGGCGGCGAATTAGGTGGCGGGGTAGTCGCAAACGACGGAAGACCTATGTCTTCGAGTAAAGATACACTCACCAAAGAACAAAAGGATGCAAAGCACGAGAAAAGAGTGGTCGTGGTGCATTGTAAAGCCGGTAAGGGACGCAGTGGCACAGTGAGTTGCAGTTATCTCATCGCAGAGGAGGGATGGAAACCCGAAGATGCTCTTGCGCGCTTCACAGAACGACGTATGCGCCCGAAGTTCGGTGCTGGCGTGTCAATTCCATCGCAGCTGCGCTGGATCAGCTATGTTGAGCGCTGGACTCAGGGCGGCAAGAAATATACCGACCGTCCCATTGAGATCGCTGAGATCCACGTCTGGGGCTTGCGGAATGGTGTCAAAGTAGATATTGAAGGATTTACGGATGAGGGCAAGAAGATTGACGTCTTCCACACGTTCAAAAAGGAAGAGCGCGTGGTCGTTGACCCTGAAGCACCAGAGGAGAGCGGTATTAGCGATATGATTTGGGAAATGGCAGGGTACTCTGTTACGAAGCAGAACCAGAAAGCGCCTGATGAAGCGCACTTTTCCGAAGCAACAAACCCAGGAGACGAACCTCCATCTGCGACCGACGAGAAGGATGCCAAGGGTAGGAAACATGCTCTTAAGAGGAAGGGTACAGAAATGTTGCACAAGGTATCGCCGGCGAGCTCGCACAAGGGTCCAGTAAAAAAGAATGAATCCGCTACGTCTTCGAAAACCGATGTTGCAGAAAATTCCGAGGAAGAGCCCGGTGGTATGGCAGTCATTCTAAGACCTAAGGCGCCGGTTCGCATTCCAAACAGCGATGTCAACATTTCGGTTGAGCGCCGTAACAAGACTCCCAAGAGCATGGGTCTCACTATGGTTACAGCCGTCGCACACGTCTGGTTCAACACTTTCTTCGAGGGCCAAGGACCTGAAAAGGACGGCAAGGCTCTCGACAACGGCGTCTTCAGTATCGAATGGGATGCTATGGACGGCATCAAAGGGTCCAGCCGCAAGGGTTCTCGAGCCTTTGACCGTATCGCCGTGGTGTGGCGTGTAGCTGGTACTGATGCCATGCCTGAAGAAGTGGTCGAGCCAGCAGAGGGACAGCCAGTGCCCCAAGTCAGGCCAGCAGATTGGCAGGGTGCGAATAAGGAAGATCCTGACAACCAGAAGGATTTGGGCCTCAGAGTGCAGAGTCCTGCGAGTGCGGATGTGAGTAAGGCAAGCAGCTTGGTAAGCACTATGGAACCTGACGAGGATAAGAAGAGTGATGGGGAGGAGCTTGAAGGTGTGAGGTCAAGTGGGCCAGCAGGAGAGGATTTGCACATTGGGGATCATGGGGAGGCAAAGGGAGATGGGAATGATAAGAAGTAGTGTTGAAACTATGATATCCACGTAAATACTTAAATGAGCAGAGGCTTCGACAACGGAGTAAATGGAACTTATCATCATTTTTCTGCTGACAGATGTGGGTATCTCTAAAGTGAACACTGACACATATCCGAGCTTCAGCGGTGTCTACCCCTTCCTCCTCTGTAGTGCCTATCTCCTCGATATCCCCCATAAGGCCCTCCTCGTCTGTGATCCCCACGGTCTCTATGTCCACGGTAGCCTCCCCGTCCACCACCTCCACCACCACCCTCGTCATGAGGAGGAGGCGGCACCGGCTCTTCCACCTCGACCTCATACTCCTCATATTCATCTTTGAAGAATTCACTCGTCATCTCTTGTTCTCTCTTCGCAGCTTCGGGGTCAAACACAAACCGCATTGTTCCCTCTTGCCCACGTGCCGTGCGTCGTCCTGAGGCATCGCCTGGCCAGGATGTTGATGTCACAGGGGATGTGGCGGATGCGGGTGTTGAGGGCTTCGGATCCTCGGCTTCGCAACGGGGGCAGAAGTTCAGATATCGTGGTTCGAAAGCTTTGTCAAGATCGTTGTTAAGCCGGATCTTGATATCAATAATCCTGTTCTGATCAAACTGCGCCCCAATCTTTGTAGATTTAGAATGCTGGACGTAAAGATCCAGAATATCCAGCATCGTTTCCATCACAGCACCTCGACAGTACTGCGGCTTCGTCTTTGCGTACTCACGGACCTTGTCGACGTGCTGCTCTGTCATGAGGGCTGTGAGCTCCACGACAGCCATGACAATGGAGAATGTTGTGCGTTTGATGGCGACGAAGGTCTTGTAGATGTCGATGCACATGACGTACGCGGTGTCGTAGAATGGTTTGCCGCCTTCTTTACCCAAGATGTTACGGACAACTTTGACTAAGAGTTTTTGCGGGTAGCGCGTGCGAAAGTCGAAGCCGATCGTTTCGAGGATGAGGCGTTCGAGACAGATGATGATCTTGCCTGGACCTTCAAATATCTAGACGGTGTCAGTAAATAACTTGATACCATGAGTCAATTGGCATTACCTTGTCATCTGACGCGGCAGGTTTCTCTGGATTCTTGACATTGTACGCTGCCGCTAAAATATCCTTGGACTTTTTGATTGTATCCTCCACCTTGCAGGCAACAAACAAAGACGCCAGCGCGGCGTCCTGGTAGTTGTACTCCGCATCCCTAAAGTTGAGTCGAAACTTGTGAAAGTATGTGCACGCCGTATCGAAAGTACGAACAGGTCTACCTTGAGTTAGTCGTAAACTCGTAGTAGGTAGGAGAGTATCTGGACATACAGTTGCAAATACTGTCTGACGTTGTCAATCAGCTGCACGCCTTGAAGGCGGTAGTTATCCTGTCTTGCAGGATCGCAACCATTGTCCTTGAGCATGCGACGCAGCTTGAGCTCTGATGTGTATTGGTTCGAGCTGGAGATGAAGCCTGGATGAGGCCCGATTTTGGGTATTCCATCACCGTCCGTTGTCGCGGATGCGCCATTATTGGAAGCCATATCTCATATGCTGCCTCGCTAGGCCGCTATGGTCGCAAGATTGCTGTCGTGAAGATCGTTGGATGCGCTCGTCGTCCTGTTACGATTCGGGAAAGTTCTCGGTCGCAAGGCGAGGGAAGATATCTTTGACCGTGGATGTCAGGGGTTTTCCCGCGCACTCCTTTGGTAATAGTATACAAGTAACAATGGCGACCAAGCAGAAAGAAATGCGGCTTCCAATGACAGTGCCAAGTTTATGTACTGTCGCGTAGAAACAAAATCACTTGTCATGATGCAAATGTTATCACGATGGGGCCGGAGCTTTGATGTGGCGCAGGCATGGCACAAGCCACAGTTCATTGTCTGTTACCAGAAGCCTTTTGTGATTGAAGCTACGACTCTTTGTGTTTTTGATACTTGAAGTAGACTTGCCTAATCTATGATTCTATTTTGTTAACTATTTCTTTCCTAAGCTGACGCGACGATACGGTCAATCATGAATTTATCTTCGAGCAATATAAGCAGAGAGGTAGCCACCCTATACCTACAACTCATTGCGGCTGGATATGAATGAGTACAGCTAACGTAACAAGTCTTTATTACCGTAGAAACTACATAAGGGAGATAGAATACTTGTACTTTAGCAGAATTCAATAGTTACCGTTTAACTATACGGAGGTAGCCTTGTATTTTTGTGGTTCATGGTTTATGTCGCTGTAAAGCTATCCATCACCTAACGTATGCCTCAGGTCAGAATCCTGAGGCAACGATCGATAGGGCTCACTGAATCGCCGCACGACTTGTTCTCAGGGTATCAGAAAACTTGGCTATCAAAAGAATAAGAGACGAAATTAGTAACTCATGCTGTCTTATTCCAAGGGCTTAGATCATGTATTTTTGCACCCTAAAGCTTGGTGGTCAACTTTTCTGTTACCCCCTAAGGTAGCTCGTCACTAACCATAGCGCCTAAGTCCACTATTTTGGAGTCGCGTCTTGGAACGTCAGGGACCTGCATGTTAGAGAGATCATCCGGTCCCCGCGTTCCTTCCAGCTACAGTACATGGAAAGTGGAGGTCATAGCTCGCTACATGCATGAGGTAGGGTACTAAAAGGGACCTAGCTGACGTCTCCAACTTCAGCCAACTCTCCGTCTCCATCATTCACCATCACTATCGTTATTAACATCATCTTCATCACGCTCATATATATTGCACTCTCGTTACCATGCTCTACTCTTTGCTCCGTTTTGGCTTTGCCATAGGAGCTCTGGCTGCCCATAGCCACGCTGCACCTGCACATGCCAATGATGACCTGTCTGATACTCCTCTCCCCGTTGTCGTTTGGCACGGTCTGGGTGACCAGTTCAACAGCGAAGGCATGAAGAACATTCAAGAGCTCGTTGAAGCCATCAACCCTGGAACTTTTGTTCACATCATCAAACTCAACGAAGATCCCAACCAAGATCGCTCTGCTACCTTTACTGGCAATCTAACGGAACAAATCAGCCAGGTCTGCGAGGAACTTGCCAAGCACCCAATCCTTTCCACAGCACCTGCTATCGATGCCATCGGAATATCACAAGGTGGTCAGTTCCTGCGTGGCTACGTTGAACGATGCAATTGGCCTCAAGTCCGTAGCCTTGTTACCTTTGGTAGCCAACACAACGGTATTGTGAAGTTCAAGGCTTGTGGTCAAACCGACTGGCTCTGCAAGGGTGCCATGGCCCTTCTTCGATTCAACGTCTGGGGCAGCTTTGTGCAGTCACGTCTTATTCCAGCCCAGTACTACCGCGATCCCGGTACCGAATACGACTATAACAACTACCTTGAGAGCTCCAACTTTCTTGCTGACATCAACAATGAACGTGAGCTCAAGAACGAAAAGTACAAGGCGAACCTTGGCAGTCTGACCAACTTTGTCATGTGGATGTTCGAAGATGATACTCTGGTTGTCCCCAAGGAATCTGCATGGTTTGAGGAGGTTAATGGCACAGAGAGCATCCCACTCCGAGCTCGCAAGCTCTACCAGGAGGATTGGCTCGGTCTCCGAGGTTTAGATCGCAATGGTGGCCTTCAATTTCGAAGCGCGCCCGGCGATCACCTCCAAAATATGGAGGAGCTGCTCAACCAAACCATCACTGACTACTTTGGACCGTGGAAGCGAAGCTTTGAGTTTAGCCCCTCTGAGGAAACGTCCTTTGAGGTGGGCGAGCTGTAGCGCAGCACCGAAGCGTTATTATATGAAAAAATATACTCTAACCTCCTACAACCACAGGTCGTAGGAGAAACGCGCGATGAAGGATGGCCCGAACAAGTCTGGGACTATACACCGCTTCCCGCTCCTGTTTCCACTTACCCACCCCCTACGTCGAATGCCGGATTCGAGGACCGAGATCAGTCTGGACAAAGATTGCCCTTGGGAGCCTGGGACACCGAACCGCTATTTGCAGACAATCCGCTGTTTGTAGACGAAGACCCTGACCTATATCCTACTACTGCTTCTCACCACTGCCTATTCACTCCACCAAATGCCGGACCTAAGGGCCGAGATCAGACTGGCGAATGATGGCCGTCGATAGCCTGGGACTATGAACCACTAGTCAAAACTGGGCGGCCTACTCCTATTCCTACTCACATGTGGGACAGTGAATGCTAGTCATGAACGAACAACGTGGTCCATATCTACACGACCAAGCTCGCTGTGTGGGTTATGACAAGATCGCATGAGATCGATCGATCAAAGACGATGGGAGGACGCATGACGCATGATGTATGCATGGTTCGGTGGAGTTAATAAGTGAGGCAGACGTGTAGTATTACTCAACAGTTAATATTGTTAGGAATGCAAGTATACAGTTCGTTCTATTCTGTGTTTTTACCACCATTTCAACGCCCCAACACCGATGCGAATACCATGTTTTAGTTGTCAATAGCCTTCTTGGCCGATGCCTTTTGCTTTCTCAAACGGGCCTTACGGTCCGAGATTTGCTTGTCAAGCTTGTCGTCGTCGCCTTCGGGGGCCTGCTTCTGCTTCTTGGCCTTCTTTGTGGGGGCAGGAACGTCGACCTCCTCAGCATTCTCGAGCGACTTGCGCTTCTTGCCGATGTTGGGCTTCTCGCTCTTGATAGCCTTGGTCGCCTCATCCTCGGCAATGACATCCTTCTCATCAACCCAGAGCTCATCGGTCAGCCAGATGGGAAGAGCCACGGTCTCGGGACCCTTGATGTAGATGCTCTTCATGTTGCGCCACTTCTGGGGAACCCACTTCTCGATCATACCAGTAACAACAGCGTCGACGTTGTCGGCGATTTGTTCGGCGGTCCAACCAGAGTATCCAATTCGGATAGAAGTGTTTGTTGACGGGGTAAGGCTGACCAAGGCAGAGTTGATGGCCTTCTGGACCTCCTTGGCAATCTCAGCAGGTGTACCAGCGTTGACGGTATTCTCAGTCTTGACACGCTTCTGTCGCTTTCCATCGACCTTGGGAGCCTTGGCTTGCAGGTTGACAGGGACCGGTCGCTTTTGTGTTGTCTTGTAGAAGGTCTTGCCAAGAACCTTGGGTAGCCGGTTGATGATGCGGTCGTCACCAAGGAAGATGTCAGCCTCGTTGAAGAGCTTTCGCTGGGCCTCGTACTGGCTGTACTTGGCCTTGAGCTTGCTGAAGTCGACAACACGGGTAATGCGCTTTCGGAGCTCAGCGGGGAACTCTTCCGAGGCAACGATGTCCTTGTAGGCGCGCTGGGGCTCGGCGGTGATAAGGCAGATGGTGGTGGACTCGTCGGCGTTGAGTGAGTGAGGAAGGGAGATCTTGCCGGGCTGCAGACGAGCCTTATCGACGATGTGGCGCTTGGTGGTGAAGTTGAGCCAGATGGGAGTGTTTGCAGGGTCTTCATTATCGTCGAGGAGGTTGCGCTTGCCAGACTCGTCCGCCTTTTGCTTGGAAGCCTTCTTGATGTGTGCCAGAAGAGCCTTTGAAGCTTTGAGGGTCTATGGAGAGCAATTGTTAGAGCAGCTACAGATGTGCATTCTCGAGAAAAACAAACCTGATCAGGGTCAATTGCGGCGACAGCAGTAGAGCCGGTAGCGACGACTTCCTTTGAGGGCGCCATTGTCGCAAAAAGTCTTGATGTTTGGATTGCAAAAGTTGTTTGATATGATAGTGGGGGCTCTACTTTATCAGTAGTCGTCGAGGAAAAATAATTTTTTTTCTGCGATGGTTGGGCGGCCGGAATATGCAAGTCCCGGGCTCCGGCCCAGGGGTTCTCACTAAGTTAGCGCCAGGCTAAATGCGAGACCCGCTTATTCTCACCTGAACGACGCCGCTCTCTTGGTTTACAAGATGGGAATTTGAATCCTACAACCAAATATTCTACGCAGGAGACTGATTTTGCAAAATTTGATCCTTGATATTTCTCAATAAGTTCAATACGTCATGACACTCGAACTGCAAGATCCTACCAATAGAAGAGCTTCTTGTGACCAGTGTAGTATGACTGCCTACATTTTCCGCTTACATCCGGGGTCCAGATATGCTGATCAATCTGCAAGGACAAAAGAAGCTTAAATGCGATGGCAGATACCCATCTTGCGGAAGATGTTCGACTACATCGGACACATGCAGATACTCGACGAAAATGCCAATGGGAAGACCCAAGAAGCGAAAACTGACGCCGACGAATGAGATCCCTGAAAGCAGTGCGGCGAGTAGGACCTCGCCGTCGATTTTAGCTATGAGCGTTGACAGCGAGACGATGAGTGACACAGGCAGGAGAGGAAGTTATGATGAGTGTCAGAATATGTCGGATGATACCACATTAGACATGGTCTCTCTTGGGTGAGTAGATAACAGAACCACACCATGATGACCTGCGCTGACTCAGATCAGACCAGAAACAAACGTTGACCCAAAGCTTTTGGCTTTTGAAACAGATCCAGGTCAACAGACCTGCGCATGTCTTGCAAATCTATATCTCTCGTTAGAAGAAGTACGGAAAGCAGAAGACTTGCCCTTCACGTCTCGATTATCACTCTTGCGGCATTTGACGGCCACGACAATAGGGGTCATCCAGTGTCATGTATGTCCCACAAAGTTTCTCTGGGCGATGCAGAATGCCCAGCTTCTCAACACTTTGATTGTTTCAGTCGCGGAAGGGTATAAGAAGATTGTGAAATATGTCGAAGATGAGACGATACGAGCTCAAGAAGCCAGGGAAGCCAAGACTCTATTTATTACCGAAGGCCAAAAGCTCGAAGCGTCGCCACAGAATGATGATACGCCGGGGTTTGAAATGAGCTTAGATCCTGGAGATTGGGAGAACATTGCAAATAAGGCTATCAAAGCAGACTTGTTTGGAACAAAATATTCAACGACCACGTCGTTCGTAGCGATGTTGCAGTTGATGGAAGACAGACAAAACTCATGGCACTCAGGACACGCTCATGTTCCACCAGGGATTGGGCAACGGCTGCCACATCAGATGCATGAGAAGGAACCGCATTGTGTCTCGATTGTGAAGCATACAAGGGACATCATAGGTCAGTTACTGTCAGGTGTTTGAGCGTGCGCATTGGGAAAAAAGGAACCATCTGAAACGCCTAACGGTAATATTTCAGAAAAATTTACAACATAAAGGATGTTTAGCAAGTCTGAGGAGGTTCTTCGAAATATCACAGACGCGATGTGATGACTTGCCTCCAAACCTCCCAGCAAGAGAAAGGGGAAACGAAATCTGGTTATAACCCGTTAGTATACGAAGAAAAGGAACTACCTGAGCCCACTGGTAGGAAGACCAATGAGAACCTTGAGTTTGATTCCGCACCCAGAGAATGAACGGCAACCCCTGGACTCAGACGGGCCCTCTCGACACAGAGCATACAGAACAGGACCGGAAAACTCAGAAAGAGAACAATGAAAAGATACGCGTTCCTTCTAAATCTCAAATTCAGCATAACAAACGTTGGTCACTAGGAGAAAAAGAAAGATTGAACTGAGACAAGACACAAGGTCTGGCCTGCAGATTGGTAGCCGGATAAAGGCACAAAATCTGCATGCATAATTGTCGGGCTAAGCACGACTGTTCAAGCACATTCACGGCAAACACTGAGGGCTAAAAGTAGTGATCTGACTGGCAGACTACCTGTATTGTAGACTGCATGGCATGATGTATCCTGGATGTGATGGCTCCAAGTAGGTGAGTGACATGAACGTCAGATTCAGCTGAAGTATAAACGCCCTATGGTTGCCTATGCAAGTTCTACCGGGCCTCATTAACATTTCCGACCAATTGATTTTGCATTCCTGGAATGCATGACACAGTCAGCTGCAAGGTATAAAGTATGCCGATTAATAGTATATACATAAGAACATAAGGCATCATATCCGTCATAGAGTGTACTCGTACCTCGGCCACCCCTACTAAAATATCATCAAATTAGCCTGTCCATCAAATCACACGCGCATTGGTTGAATTTTCATATCCCCCCGCCCTCTAGAGGACCTTTCCTATCCTAAGACAATCCTCTCATCTTGGCACTTTTTGATTCGAAGATGCACAGACCGCCGTACTGCAGCGAGCCGGAGGAAACAACCAATTGGGAGGCATCGCCTTATGTGCCACAGAGCTGCAGTCCAACACAAGAATCGCGGAAACCAATGGTTCTAGGCTTGAAATCCGAACTCAATGTTAGCAACGGGGGGTCTCTTTGGCGTGAACAAGCAGATCAGAGATGGATGGATGGCCCTCTGAGGAAACACACTTACAACCTATCAACAGCGGAACAGCCACCCATGAGCTAGAACCAATAGAATGCCCTGACCGGTAATGTCAACTTCCAGCTCATCATCCTGGGAAGTGTAAACCGCGCTAGAAAATAGAGAATGACACATTCTGCGGAGATGTTGAGATGATTGATTAAAATATAGTTTCTCGAATGGTCGTGATTCCCAGCATGGTTGTGATTTTCAGTATAAACACCGTTGAACTGAGTGCTGCCCTCGCCAGTCGATACAGCTCCAGAACTGATGTATGCATCCCTATTGTCAATGATGGTTTGAGTGTTTCGATTCGGAGTGTCGGCGGCTCGAGCCGGAGCGTGATCGTCGTTTAGTGGTGAAGCCATACCCGCAAAGGTTGGTGGATCGGGGGGTGTCTTGGTGGATGCTACTTGGCTCGTGAAAGGTTTCAATGGAGTTTGAGTTAGACAATTCCTGCAGTCAGTTTGTGGGTGGACGGAATGCAGCCGGGGCACGCGAGGGCTTTGGAGTCACACTTGGGTGCAGGGATGTTCCCCGACTGGTTGGTTGACTGCATGACTGCATGATATCAGGCTGTACAATACACCGTGCAGGTATCGATAAGCTGGAATGATTGATAAAGGACTTATCAGTCCTTTGAGGTATGATGTATCGATCTAAACTTATTACTTAGTAAGTAGGGCTTTGCTTGGAGTGGCTCCGGATATCGAAATATCTACAAGTCGCCAATTCTTCATTCATCTCTGGTTCATCGAGAGATGTCGACAAGACGCTGTTGGCTGCCAATTCCATACCAATACACCCATTTTGTTGGGGACATATCAAACTTGCAGGAGAACCTGTATGTGGCATCACTGCTTGCAACCATCCCAACCAACAACGTGGCGTAGCAAAGATAACCAACAAATCGGACATCCCGAACTGTCTGCTCTGCTTGAGCCTTCTCCCAATCGACTCAGAGCTTTCTTTTCTCTCCCAACTCGGCCCAAAGACTTCCATCCAGAAAGTCCTCGATTTCGTCGTGAGTATCTATTTGATATCAAAACTCTTTCCAATGTTTGACCGAGACATTGCAGAAAGTATACTGTATCAAGTTCGAAGGTCCGGAATCTCATCGACATAGTCAACCCGCCTGCGCCTAAATAATTCCGCGTTCTGCTGCCGAGTTTTGACATCCTCGATAACGAAGCAACCAAGAGTTTGACTCTGCGCCCAATAGAGCCCGAAAGACTCACTCTACACTATTACGCATCCATTACAAGCTCTTTGAGTACCGCAGCCGCATTAAATCACAAGACACGACGCTACATGACGTTAATCAGGTGAAGATGCAAATATCGACCCCAAAGTCTCTTCAACGATCTCTCCCCTTTCGAACGTAACTCCTGCGGTTGCCTTCAGACCATAACCTCAACAGCGTATAAGGAGCACGGAATTCTCAGCCTTGTCTGTCGTGTTACTCTACTTCGCCCCTTCTGGGTGTCTGAGGTTTCATCGAGTCTGACACATGAGGCTCTGTTCTTGGTATTTTACGCTTTTCACAATCTTTCCCTCCTGGTAATGCCCAATTCCTAGTGTAACGCATTCGTCCTGGCCTTCTTTTGCGGTCGCACTCTTCAAGATTTTCATCATCTGAGGTCGTTCCATATGCCACGTTGATACGGCTGTCGATATTCCTGCATTCTCACCCACCACATCGTTGCTATCGAAGGAAGAATCTTCTTCGAAGTAGCTATTAGCGGTTCTTGGCTTTCTCTGACCGCTCTTTTCTTGTTCAAAACCTTTACGACCATGTTGCATCGTTATTCAGATTGAGGCTATCATGGCAGAAATTATTGGCGTCGCCGCATCGGCGACCCAACTAGGTACAGCGTGCTTTTCTTTGATAGACGTCTTGAAGAAGATAAAAGGGGGCGCATCGACGTTGAAACGATATCATGAGCAGCTCCAAGAACTCCAGAGCATCTCTACTTGCATATCCCAAAACCCACTCTTACAAACCCCTGAGATAGGGACTCAAACCAGAGCCCTTCTCTCAATCATTGACAACAATTGCATCAATTCCCTGCTCAAGAAAAGCAGATTCCTTCGTACCTGGGGGTTCCTGTACAGAGAGCAAGACCTTCTTGATATCTTTGTCAGACTCGAACGACAGAAAAGCAACCTCTCCTTGGCAATTGAGCAGATACAGTCCAAAGCATTATATCAGATTCAGACTGATATCCAGAACATGGCTGAAGAGAAAGTGATTGATAGCCCAAAAGCTGATCGGGAGGACGAGAGCCCATTGAACACTGCTGTTTACGACGGTACGCCAGGCAGCCTGTCTTGGAACATCCAAACTGCTCTTCGAAATCTGCAGTATCTTTGTGGTTTGGTTGCAAACATACCAGCCGATCTAGCCACTCAATCCCATACGAAATCTCATTCGAGGGCTGCTATCGATAATATGTCTTCCTCCGCCGACTCGAACGGCCCGAACAATGCTAGACCCGATAACGGTGGGCCGCAGTGGAACAACTGCGTGGCAGGTCCAGGGTTCCATCAGGAAAACAACCGAAGCTACAGGACTAATGGTCCACTATCAAAGCAACTGGAAAAGGGCAAGCCGATTCGATGCGTCTTCAACGACTCCGTAAAGATAGGAAAGGGAAATCAGAATAATTGTCACCATATCAAGTTCTTCGGAGACATTACTGACGCGGTTCTCCCGGACATGGACGGTGATCGATGGAACAATGCCCAAGTCAAGGCTGGTCCACCTGAAGCATCAAACAATGAGATGATGGGCACACAGTTTAATGGCGTTAAGGTTGAGTACGAGGAGGCACCGGCTACAGATGCTAAGAGGGGATGATTTTCATGACAACAAAGGGGTTGGATGATACTGTTCATATAGTGGAAAGTCAGTAGTAAGGCTGGATGTTTGTATCGAAGTTGAAAAAAAGCTAGGTACAGCCCTGACTTTTTATCGGTATGTAATTGTGAGGATTGCTATATAGGTAGGTAGTTCGACGCTTATACTTGGCTCTGACAGACAGTAAGGTCATAGAATATACACAGCACGTTATATATCAACCAGAAAATGCTTTACTTAGACCCGAAAAGGATCGAAGTTCTTTAATAAGTTAGACGGATATTCGTCAAGTGCATGGTAGTGTCTGGCAGTAGCCATGGGACTCACGTGACATATCACATGTCTCAATCGAAAGTCGCGTTTGCACTTTCGCCAGCAATTTTTGACTTGTTTGGCTCATAACATAATTGCGGAACAACCAGGTACCTTTATCAACATGAGCTTTTTCAACCCTTTCTCTCGACAAGGGGCTCAATGGGCGTTTGTGGGACGCACTTCAGAGTTTCCTGATGTAGATGATGATGCAGGCAATTTGGCAAAGCACCGTGTATGCAACGCAAAATCAATACCAGGGTGCAAAGCCTTTCACATACCCAAAGAGGATGTATCTTTGTCTAAGGAGGTTGAAATTGGTGATGATGCATTAGAACAGTCTCTTACTGACCAAGTCCTCATCTTTCAATACAAAGGGAAATTTCATGCAGTTGACCATGTGAGCAAATATTGCACCATTCTTAACGGCAGATTGACTAACAGGGATGCCCATCTAGTCTTGCCCGCATAGCCAGTTTCCTCTTTCGAGAGGCACGCCTTTCGATATTGAGGACTTTGGCGTTACTCTGAGCGTGGGCGTCACATGTCCCAAACATGATTGGTCCTTTGATCTCTTCACCGGCATGTCTGATCGTGGAAGTTACAAACTCAAGACTTGGGAAGTACAGATCAGAGATGTCAAAGGGAATAAATCTTCCAAAGCGGATGAAGAAAATGAAAAGTCAACAGACAAAGAGGTATGGGTGAGGAGGAAGCAGAGGATAGGTTAATATCCTACTACAATTTCTGCCCACACTCCAAGACGCATGGTCGAAATCGTCTTGAGTTTCCTAGCGGATACTTCAGGCCGCCCATACAGGAGATGTCTTTCTCGGCTTTTAAGTTGGGTGCTCTTGGGAAAGATCTATACTGTATTTGGAGCCCAACGAGGACTGCATCAGCCATTTTACCCCTCTTCTTAAGGGACCGAGTCGTGTTCTGAATCCCGTACAATCTGGCGTGACGTACCTCTAGAATGGTCGAACGCGTATCTCTCGTTGTACCTCGTTACATCGCTTTCCCACCAGACCTCTTCGCCCGATCTGAGCTTGCCAGGAAAGAATTGACCCCTCATGGACGGCCCTAAGTGATAGGGAACATGAAAGCCCCTGACACAGTACCTGGTATCAGAAAGTGCACGCCGCTAGTGACAGCTCAGAACGAGACCCTGTTCCGAGCGGACCACCGGGAAAGTGGAGAGCAGTCCGAAAACGCCATGTCGATATTGTTCATTGATATGCTGAATCGAGCAAGGTCCATGCCACCACGAACATATCTTTCGTTTCCGGTTGGCCTGAATATTATCTATTCTGAAGATCTAGATTGATCTGAGCAGGAAAAACATGGGGTAATCCGGGGTGGTAGGGAGGAAACTAGGAATGTTACCCTGTCTACTCGGGTATTTAGTCGCCAATGTCCTATGATGCAAAATGCAGAAAATGATACCCCTAACTGCTAATTCTCTTTCGAATCATGGTGTCTTTCAAAAGGGCTTTTGCTTTGTCTTCGGAGGAGGTTGACGTTGCGACGCCTCCTGGCACCATCCAGATTCATCGTTAGTACCTATACAACTACACCTGCAATGACAGGTCTAACTTTGGATAGAAGAGTCGGAAGATGATCATGGCCAGATCCCAGTCGGTTCGAACCCTACCGAAGACCCCCGAGATCCTCTCAACCTTCCAACATGGCACAAAATTGCCGCTTTACTAGTTGCCTCGCTGTATGCATTTGTTGCCAACTATAACGCCGCTGTTATTGCACCCGCATTTCAACTATGGCCTATGGTATTTCCTCGAGACCCGAGAAGCCTTTCTGAACTTTCTAACTTGATGGCTGTACGAATCCACCCAATCAATCTTTCGAAGCCTACCGCTGATGTTTGAAATACAGATTAACGTACTCTTCCTCGGCGCGGCGAATATTTGGTGGGTACCAATGTCGAATTGGATGGGACGTCGACCGGTCCTTATTCTTGCTCTGCTCCTTCTTACTTTCAGTACGCTTTGGTGTGAACTTGCGACCTCCTATGAATCTCTCCTTGCGGCTAGGGCTTTTCAAGGTATGGGTGGCGCGGCAGCAGATTCAGTTGCTCCCGCTCTAGTGGGAGATATGTTTCCCGTCCAACAACGTGGACGTGCTATGGTTGGTACTACTCCAATATCCCAAGACATGGAGGGTATACTGACTGACGCAATCCAGGCTGTCTATACCATCATGCTCGTTGTTGGACCACTGGCAGGTGGCATCTCAGGGGGCTATATTGCTTTCCAACAGGGCTGGAAGATGATCTTCTGGGTTGGTGTAGCATTATCTGTCGCTTGTCTCATCGGTGTCATTTTCTTCGTCCCTGAGACTCTGTACACCAGAAGTGCACCTATTGAGGGCGTACCAGATCATGAATTCGAGAAGCAAGCTCAGTTCGGAAAGAACGAGCATGTCGAGGATAAACGAACCGATTCAGTTGGCGAACAGCAGCACACTACCTATAAATCATTCACTTATCTGCAGTCCTTAGGACTCATGAGACCTCAAGGAAGTCTGCTCAAGCACTTCATCCAACCTTGGCGAACGCTTGCTCTGCCAGGTACTTGGGTAGTTATGCTTCACTATGCAGGTCTCGTTGGAGGAATTGTAACGATTTCGACCATCGGACCCCAGATGGTAGCCAGTCCACCTTACCTGTGGAAAGCAAACGCAGGCTTGATCAACATTGGTGCTCTTATCGGTGGCATCATCGGATATATCTACACTTTTATTCTCGCTGATGGTCGGCTTATCAAGAAAGCCAGTAAGAAGCGCCATGGTGTTGCTGAGGCTGAAGATCGACTGCCTACTCTTTTCTTCCCGCTCTTTGTTGCGACGGGTGGATTGCTCGTCTTTGGATTTTGCGCTCAGAACCCAGGTCCCAAGATGTGGGTTGGTTTGCAATTTGGGGTACGGAATGATCTCGTTTGGTCTGATGCAAGTTCCCTCTGTGGGCTTTAACTATGTAAGACCTCACTCACATTAGCTGCACAGTGGAATATGCTAACCAACATATAGCTTATCGATTCATATCACTCTTTGGCGGCAGATTGTTTCACAATGGTCACCATCCTTCGTGCAATTATCGCATTTGCGTGGACATTTTTCGTGGCTGATTGGATTCATCATAAAGGTCCAGCTGAGCCTTTTGGTATTTTCGGACTGCTGATGGGCATCTTTTCGTTGTTGACTGTTCCGCTTTGGATGTTTGGTAAGCGAATGAGGATTGCGACGGCGGAAAGGGTCCTTCGCTGGCAGGGATTCTAAGGGACCACTTGGCAACAGGACCCCTGGCTGGTTGAGCCTCATCATGGCAGATGTAAAAGATGAAACCTAGGAAGATGCGGTTTGTCGTCAAGTTGGCAACTTTGAAGGACTTCTACGATATATGAATCCTATCTATGACCTTGAAATCTTGTTTTTCTCTTGTAGAATATTCGGTGACCGTCTCTAGTCTTCGGTCCATCTTGCGGGGAGTTCAAAACGACACGACCCACCTACTCTGACAATCAGTCCCAAGAACAAGCCAAGGAGTCTAGAACCATAGCTCTCACCGGAGGAGATCATCTCACCAAATGCAACGATAGGCTGAACATCATCAGCAAAAAGCTTACGAATCCTTCTGCAAGAAACCGCGGCTATCAAAAACAAAACATAACAAAACTTCCCCGGTTATCGGTGTCTTCTTTCCCCCCTCCGTTGCCAAGCCCATAAAAATGCGCCAAGAATTTGCTGGCCATTGGATGCTATCCCCAGACCGTATGACTTGCCAAGACTTTTTTTTAGAGGAGCATCTTACACACCGCACAGCCCAGCTTCATGTAAGACGATATTCAGTGGGGGGAAGCTGTTTCATCAAACAAGCTGCATAGCTGTCATCTTTTTATTATTATAATTGTTTGAAGTATATCAGTTCCTATAGGCATCCATGTCACTTATTATGCGTCATGTACTACTCCCGAGACAAAGACATAGTTACGCATGAGCCAATAGAACAGTTACATATCATGCAACAGGGCGGGTCTACAACCGCGCGCTTTCGCAGGTAAAGACCCAAATTACTCGTCTATGTAGATTCAGGAAGGCGGAGATAATATTTCAGGGGTCCATGTGAGAGAAGTGGACATTCTGATGCATTGCATTCGTGGCAGCTTCAGCATCGCTCCTGCACGGTTGACCCGGTCTTGGAATTTTCTTGGCTTTTTCTGCATGCACGCAGAGAAGGGAAGGTAGGCACATGGCAAGAGGCCTCTCGTGGATCACTACTTCCCCCTGAACAACAACATATATAGAGCAAGACCCTTGAGCTTTCCCCAGTCTTGGTTTTCTTTTCTCCATCAACACCTTTCATCTCTATCTTCATCAACAACGCGCATACTACCTATCTCAACTTACAAGTTTTATATCCTAAAACATAACCGCAAAAATGGGCAACTTCCACGAGAGCTCGACCAACATCCGTCTTGACGACGGCCACATCCTTGTTTGCGAGTGCGGTAACGGCGAGGGAGAGTATGTTGAGTCTACTCTTGACCTTGACTACTACATCGGCAACAACGACGGTTCTTTCGAATGGGGCGGTGAGGGTAAGCCGGACTTTCTTTTCCTTTTACTATCTCGCCATACTAATAACTTTCCTAGGTTTCTCTGGCACCGCTTCCGACATCTCCTTCGATATCGAGGGTGCCGATGGCGTTCCTGTTCTGCGCGCCATGCTGAACCCCATGGACGGTGATGCTGTTGAGGCTAACCTCAACCTCGCTGAGTGCATTGGCAACGACTGTGGCACTCTTGTCTTTGGTAAGCTCACATGAAGATAAAGCCTTTTGATTGTATACTAATTGGTTTGTTTAGTTCCTCAGTAAAGGAATGTTTGCGCCAGGAGTCAAGGACATTCGGATAGAAGCATGAACAAGCTGAGCCCTATGATAAAATAATAATAAACAAAGTAAAACATTTCAATAATTTCTTTCACTTTGAAATCTTTGTGAATAATTGTTACCGTGATACATTATTAGTGCTGTTGTCAACCTTTCGATGATAAGATGATTAATGGTAAATGGGCACCAAACTATGGTTCTAGTTCACGATGCTTTTCACATATACGTGTTTGATATTTCATGTAGGTATACCTTCAATATATAACAGATAATGCTTTGAAGGATCATCGCATTACTGCTAAAAATAGATTACAGAAGTTACACTACACCCGGGTATCAGGCATCAACTTCCTCTTCGCTGAATTCTTCAACTCCCCCATAATCTGCACCAACTTCTCCGTGAGATGTGGTGTCGATATTCCAGCAAAGTTCCTCCTCACAATTCCCACAATCGCCTCCATAACCTTATCAGGTTGACTCAAAGACACACTCATCACGATCTCTCCTTGCCCCCCGATCTCTGAGTGCCATCTGATGCATGGCTGTCCCTGTCCGAAACCCTTGAACCTCTGCAGCGCGATACTATCGGCGTCGTCCAGATACACATTCTGGCTCAGCGCGCGTGAATGGTCGGATAAGAGACCGTAGACCCAGAATGCTAAACTGGCGTGGTACAGAATTATAGCCATGGGGCCACATATACTACCCTTAGGAGACTGTTTCGCGATTTGCACGATTTGAGCCGCGTGGTAGATCGTGTGTCGAGCAGATTCGCTTTTGACCCAATCCCGGACCATGGGGTATACTGCGCGTGCGCGTTCAGGACCTTCCATGCCTGCAAATATTTGAATATCTTCGAACGGCATTTGGAGATGTAAAAAAGTAAGTTCGAGGCGCATTTGAATTTCTGGGTCTGCTGAAGCATCGGCAGATAGGCCGAGTTTCAAATGGCTGAGAAGTTTGAGTAGCTCGTCTTTCCGCATCTCTGTAACGAGGATATTCCACCGTCGTGGCTTTGATCGCTGGATGGATGCAATCTGTAGATATTCCCAACACATATTCCACGTACACGAAAGGACGGCTACGATCGCGACATAAGCATCTACCGAGCCCGCGAAGTTATTCAAAACATCCGGATCGTCAATGACATCGGCAATATAAAGTGGCTCACTATTCTCGCGGGAGGTCATCAGGGAGCTCCACTGCTCTGGAGACGAAGCAGTCCACAGTTCTGCATTCCCTGGTAAAGGTAGCAGCACCTCTGCATACGAGACCGACGGACTGACCATGAGAGCCATCGAGGCATTTGCGTCGTGGGATAGCATTCGTAGGGCAAGCCTTTTAAAGGACTCTTCTTCTACCCACTTCAGCCACTCCTGCCGCGTGACACTTCGGGATCCGGCAGGTTTGTGATTTGAGTATGCAGACCTCTTGAATTTACCACCACGACGCATCATGGTGAGAACAGGGTTGAAGAAACTCTCTGCAATCTCGACCTTCCTGGGCAGACCACTCCAAATACCCATCTCGAGAATAATAAGAAAGGCTTGGGTGAGTTGAAGGTCTCGCACAAGACTGTTGTCACGTTCCCACTATATCGTTCTTAGTTACAACTAAAGTGCTAGGGTTAGGTAAGCTTACATGTTTGGCCACGGCAACCCGCAAGCACTCTTGTATAGCGAAGCCGAGTTTTGACAGTGCAGGATCAGAGGTCAAGACTGCTCCACAAGCGACCATAGCAGCGACTAGTTCAGGCATCCTTTCGTTAGGATTAAAAGACGCTGCATGTACGAAGGACGTAGCACGGGTGATAGGTGAAGTCAGGTAGTACTGAAGCAAGGTGTCCAGTAGCTCAGCCGAAGGAAACGAGGCAACAGCTTTGGATAGGTGGTCTGAGCAACAGCTGCTAACAACCATCATTAGGATTCTATCCCTTGCAGGACCCTCTAGCTTGGCATAAGTAACCCTTGTATTCAAATCCAAAGCGACCCCGGACTCGGGAGATGGGTAAGCTGAATCCGTGGATGGGAGTGAGAGGTTATGCTCCTCAGCACCCGCGTGGTCTTTCGCGTTGGGTCTGAACTTCCACAGTGAATTCTGGAAAGCTTCGGTGCACATAGCGGCAGGCTCGCCAGGGTCAGTATGTGATGCAGCACGTGGTGTCTGAGCGCCACGAGGTGTTGGCTGAACACTCCTCACTTCGAAGGGGATACTTGTGTTGTATGAGTCGAGGAAGCGGAGGTCTATATCGTCAATTTCGTTGTAGGAGAACATTTCGACGTCGTTAGTATTGGTAGAACCCCAGCTACTTGAGAGGAGGTTGAGGTCGGGAAACTGGAAGAAAAGAGGATCTGTGGCGGGATCCAAAGATGGGTCTTGGTTATTGTCAGCTTAGTGAGATTGGTATAATAAGATGCAAGATATACCAAGACTTTGGAAGAGATTCTGCGTTGTCTGAGGTGTCAAGATACCCAAAGACGGCTGTCCCATAACCGTCGAAGCAGATGTCGACTCAGTACCATTCTGCTCTACAAACCTAGTCATAGAAGATGATAAGTTGTCCTGTGAGAACATAGACTCATCCTGCTGTTGGTCTTTAGGCGAGACATAGTCCGCATCCATCTCCATGGAGTCATTCCATTTGCACTCAATGCCCTTCTCTTGGCATCTTCGACAAGGTTTCTCATCACTACAGCGTAGATGATTCGACGAACAAGCTTTACAAGCTTTGCTTACCCTTCCTGGCATGTATCGTGGTTGGTCAGATACTGAGGTGTCCCCAGCTTGCGAGCCGTGTCCAGCAACATGCCTCTTGAGCAGGTCCCTTGGACAAGATGTTAGTCAGCGACGTGCAGCACCTTGCAGGAGACTAACGGTCTTGTAAAAGCCTTTGAGCAGACATGGCACTTGTAAGGTTTTGTCTGAGTGTCTAGGAACAGTCAACCAACCAAGTCACTCAACTGCCAAAGAGGTAAGTAGTTGGTAGACCTACGGGAGCGCACATGACGAGCTAAATGATCAAGACGCTTATAATTCTTCTTGCACGAACCACATTGGAACATGCCTGGTTGAGTCGTTGTCGACATAGTTTAGGTTGGTTGACCAGTAAGTGGAGAAACGATACGATGGGATTCGGGACGTGGAGAAGGAGGGAAAGTGCAGGGGAAATGGTGGTTTTCTTCCTCGGGTCGGATATATCGCGAGATCCGGGGTAACATCAAGGAGAGGAAGTCTCGACCCCGAGTTCGTGCGGGGGTGACGCGTCTGGGTTGCAGTGGTAAGAGGCAGGTACGACGGTACGGCAGTTGACAGGGTCATCGGGAAACCCCACATCCCGATAATTTATTAGTCCTCTTTAGTTATGTCCACAGTCACCCTGCAGTCATGTTTGATGGAGAGTCAATTAATATAGAAATCGACAATCATCTGAATATGGGTATGCTTCAATATTCATGACCAATACTCTGGCTAACATGATGAAAGCCGATTTAGCACCAGTCCACTTCTTCTCCCATGGTTCAACCATGATGCTGGGAGAGGAGTCCGAGTCAGCCGACTATTGGAAGAAAGCCGGCGACCAAGCCTTAGCAAACAAGATCAAAGGTGTAATCATGATGGTGTGTATCGGTCTAAGTCAACCCAAGAATCAATTTACCAACAACACTAGGGCGCACATTGGGACGCTGAAGGAGATCGTATGGAGGTTGCCATGAACCCCAAACCAAGCAAATCCCCCGTTGCATATGTCCACCCGTCGAAATACGTCGATTACGAGCTCGTTCCCGATTTACCAACCGGCGAAAAGTGTATTTCGCTTCTGAAAAATGCCGGCTTCAATGTATCAGCTAATCCAAACTTTGACTGGATTCACGATACATACCTTATTCTTATCCGCATGTTCCCAAACGGCTGCCCTCCAACAACCCTCATCTCCATGAACGCCCGTTTTGATCCACACTACCACATGCGCGTCGGCGCCACTCTTCGCTGCCTGCGAAAAGAAGGCTACTTGATAATCGGCTCTGGTGGCGCCGTGCACAATTTGTACCGCAACATCTGGGCGCCCATTGTGTACTACTCGGATAACTTTGCGCAGGAGAAACCGCCTGAGTCGTGGGCGTTGGAGTTCCGACAGGCGGTGGAAGATATTATCAAGAATAACAGCGGACCGAGATTGAGAAGGGCTATGACGAGGTTGATGAAGCATCCGTGCTACAGGGATGCACATGCTACAGATGATCACTTCATGTCGGCTATGTTTGTGGCGGGTGCGGCGGGGGATGAGGAGGATGATGGTGTTTATGGAGAGCTAAAGGCTGAGGATTGGGAGTTGACGAATATGTGTAATAGCCAGTTTACGTTTGGGACTTGGCCTAGGACGTTGGGAGCAGCGGCATAAATGGTGGTTCAGGATTGTTAAGCAATTTTCGATAGGCAAAGACTTTTTCTAGCACTTAGTAACGAGGGGATAAGGCGTTGGTGACATCTGAGTTAAAAAAAAAAAAAAAAACAGTTATTACCATAAACACGGCGTGCTACAAATTAACAGAGAAAAAAAAAGATTGCATCCCAGAAACGACAGATTGGTAACACTTCTTATCAGAAATATCAGGCCCCTAGGCTCAGCACACGAAAGGTCATTTCGTATAGCTAACTAGTTATTGAACTGTTCTCGCGAGAGGGGTCATTGACTTACACTATCTCAGGCTGGGGGAAACAGCCTCCATCATGCTCGCCTTTGCCATGACCGCAATTCGCACAGTTCTCAGGCCTCAAGGTATCATCTTGATAGCCTTTGCAACGACCGCACTTGAGGCAAAACGCGCCGGGATATGTCATGATTTCTTGGTAGAAGGGAAATATAGAGAATACTAGTTTGTGCAAAATAATCAGGTACGGAGCAGAAGGATGGTGGCTGAACGGAGAAGAAATAAGTACAGGCAGGTCATGGAGCGGCCGTTATCTTATAGCGGGCTCACCTGGGTCCCATTCGGGGCCAGCCGGCCTCTTCTGGATCCAGTATGCCTTTGTATCGAAAGGAAAGGGTATACTACGTGGTTGAGTCTCATATGCCAGTGAGACGAGCTAAGGTAGGCTATCCCTCGATGCAATACCCCATAGACATGTGCCGAATCGAATGTCTATCCAACACCTGATAGAATCTACACGGAGTATTGAAGCCTCCCACCCGTCTCTGCTGATATTTGAGTTACACGATACGGCTGAAAAACATACAAGAGGGTGTCATGCGGACTTTCCATGTTCAAATTGGTGACAATGAAGTGTAAGAGTCATCAAATCACAATCACAGCCTGAGAGCAAAAAGAAAAGGAGGAATGAAAGTCTCATTTCAATAACGACAGGTATTTCATACTGTATTTTGAGAAGCCTGGGTCTACCGACAGACATGAAAAGCCAATCGACCTCATTTACACATCTAGAGGCTACTTGAAAGAAAAGAAAGCATTGGCCTGTACAAATACAATTTCTCGCTTTGAAGTTATTTATCCTTCTTAAAAACAGGACTAAAGCAGTCAGTTAGCACAGAAGGGTCTAAGTCAAGAATTTATCGGCTTACATTTGGATTATGGGCCCTTCAACAGGAATAAAGCCACCAACATGAAACGACTGAAGGTGGCCACAATTGCAAAAGGCTCCTACGTCTGGAATGAAATAGCTATGTATGAAATGAAGGCAGGGGCAGCGGCCGTCATCGCCTTTACACAAGGAAGGCATTTTAGTGATCCAAGGTGGAAGGAAGGTTTGCAAGTTGACGATATTTCCGACAAAGACGAAGGTAACGAGGTTGACTAGTTATAGCGAGATAATGCAGGGAAAGGCGATGGCTTTTTATACTGCAGATCCCCGAGTTTACAAACATCACAATTGATCCTTACACCTATTTGTTTGATATCAAAAGTGAGCCGCTAGACTCAGATGATTACCATAAACCAACGACGATAATAAAGACAATCTCGCCGTCCTCTGAAACGATGCCACGAGACAATTTCCATACACTGGTAGCTAGGCATTGGCTCGTTGAAGCCTGTATCCTAAGTCATGGGCTCAATATTCAGCTGGAATTGTCGAGGTGGGCACCATGTCATCATTTCATGGTCGGCTATAAAGTTGTCGTCCAATTGTGCCATGAGGTATATCCTAGAAGCGGGGTAAGAAACATTGCTGTAGGAAATTTGGCATATATAGAAAGGATGTTTGGTGGTGTTGTCACAGCCTGATCTTGACAACTCTATATAACATAGCCGATCTTCAAATATTACGAGATGGCCACTTCAACAAGCCATGGATGGAGGTGTGGTCAAGTAAACATGATGCAAGCAAATGCGGCCACACATTAATAATCTGGTCTACGAATTATAAGTTGTCAGATAGGAAGGTGAAAGATGCACCAGACATGAAAACGGTTATAAGGGCGAAAGCATGGAGTGGTACCCAACAGGAACGGACTATCAATTCAGACTGGATAGCATGTCAATTAAACATTCATAGGGCATTTTCCTATCTTGCCATGTGGCCATGTATTATTGGTCTTTTATGTTCAGGTAGCTGGTCTTAATGGGGCTAGGCGCAGCCAAAAGAAGGGATGGATTAAGAACATTCCATACCTGGACAATTCTGGGACGACAATATCGTTAAGAATGCACTCAGCAGAGAAGAGGATTGACTGAGATATCACTGAAACTCTATCACGGAAGTATAGGTTGGCAAAGGTGAGATGTACAGATCAATAAATATGTATGTATACATTAAGAATATTATCCTGAAAAGCTATTACAGGCCCACTACGCTTCGGAACCAAATATATTCAACCGAAGCCCCCTCCGTATTATCGTTTTTAGTATCTTAGTTGGAGATCTGTAACTTTGTTAGTATCGTTATATCGTCACATTTGAATGAGTGTCTCTTACCTCAATGATAGCAGGGCCGGCAGCGGTAGTGTCGTCAGAGACAGACTCCTTGCAGCTGGTAAGGACAACGTAGGTCTGGCCAGCAAAGCCCTCGGGGATCTCAACAGAGAAACCACCGTCAACAGGCTTGGCCTCGACGAAGGTAGGGCCAGTGACGGCAATGAAGGCAGCGTAGACGGTCTGGCCCTCAGCAGCCTTGATGGTGTATCCAGGGGTCTGGAGGGTGACCATGTCACCAGTCTTAATGGAGTCCTTGGAGGACACGGCCGACAAGGCAGGGAAGGCCTTGACAGGGAGAGCGGGGTTGGACTTGGGGCAGCCGGTGATGAAACCAGAGGCCAGGGAGTAGACCTCGTCGTAGGTCAAGGGAGCGTCGAAAGGCTGGGGGAAGGGAACCTCCTTGATGCCGGCACGGATGTAGGCAGAGTGGCGAGCCTCAACGGTGAGGATAGAACCAGCAGCAGTGAGGTAGGTCTTGCTCATGATGTCGGCAGCAGCACCGAGGTAAGCAGAGACACCGACACCCTCAAGAATGGAGGCGGTGGCGAGGAATGACTTGACATCGGTGACACCAAAGTTGTAGCTGCACTTCTCGACAGGGGTGACACCGGCAGCTATACAGACAAATTAGCATCTAAAACCGTTACGACGACCACGTGGATTGTGGAACTTACCCTTGAGAGCCTTGGTGAGGAAGTCGACGTGAGCGGTCTCGTCGCCGGAAACCTTCTTGATGTTGCTGTAGAAGGTGGAGTCGTAACCAGCATCGGCAAAGTCCTTCTCGGTGAAGTTGGAGAGACCCTGCATGTAGAACTGGTTCTCGAGGTGCTCGAGAGTGAGAGCGTAGTTGAGGATGACACCGTCGTTGATGGCAGAGGCGCGCTTCTCAATGGCGGGAGCGGCAGCGACGAGGCCGGCAGCGGCGAGAGTGAGACCGGTAGAGAAGTACATTTTGATTAATGTGTGTAAGGTGAAATTAATTAGAGAATTAAGAAGAGGGTTAAGAGAGTGTAGAGTGTAGAGTGTAGAGTGATGAGATGATGATGTTGGAAGTGAGGAGTTTGTTGTATTGGAGAAGCAATCATGGTATTATATCTAAACCACGATTGAGAAACATGTTTACTTTTCCAGTTAGTCTAAGTTAGCCTCTTGACTTCCATATGGTATGGTTGAATGATGCTCGTAATCTCCTCGCGATTCAACTTACAAACACTCAAATTCCCCTCTTCTGTTTAATTGCTCGGCAACTTCCACATCCGACCCGATCTTACCGACCAGATGTAATCTTAATTAACCCTTACTAAGTCTCCCGACTCAGAGTTAGTTCCAGCCCTAATGATACTTAGTTGCCCCCCTCCACAGAAACAAAACATCTCATACTAGATCGAGCAGGGTCGATTGCCGGAGTTGTCGACGTCATAACGTCCCAACGTTTCTAGTCATGCCAGATTAGGGTCTGTGCAAGAAAAGATCGCCAGGGCGCCTCTCCCGGGAATTTTCTACCCGTCTATTTTAGTGTCAGTGCTGATTTGTGTTTCTAGATTTGATGGTGGGTCACATAGCAATCGGGAGGTCATGGTTCCGTGGGCTAGAGTTGATAGAGGTCTAGATCGACTTAGCTCGCTGTTTTGTGAGACAGTGCTCGGAAAGTGGCGTACCCGATCAATATAGTTTGAGTTTTAGTTGAGATAGTGAAATTGCAAAGATGCTGATCTGGGGTAGAACTTGTTTGTAGCTGTGTTTTGTCTTAGCTTGGGCTTCGAGATGAGTCGATAGAATCCAAAGGAGATTTGTTGTGCAATTTGCCAAACATGCCGAAAGGTTTCGGATGGATCTTGTTCCGTTGAATCGAAGAAATTAGTAGCATAACAAACTAACGGTAGTCAGTTGCTGGAATTCTTTGTTGATCTCCTAGGCCAACCTGTCTTTGCAGTATTGTTTTTAATTCGTGTATTCTGCTCTCATCTTGTTTGTCTCAAAAGTCTTCAATATCACATTTATCATTCTCCCTACACCTCAGTCACTCGCTATTATCGCGCACTCATTTTCAACCTACACAAACAATCAGCAAACATGAAGTTCTACGTCGCTGCCAGCCTCGCTTGTAAGAACAGAAATATCTACACATAGACTTGACATCGTTGCTAATACCCTACAGTCCTTTCAGGCGCCTACGCTGCCGACTCTGCATCAACCACCATTACATGCAGCAGCTGCCCCTCGGCCGTCACCACCCCCGATATGGTTACGCGCTCTGATCCTCCTACTACTTCATGCACTGAGAAGCCCCTGATGATCATCTCTGACGGTGCTTCTGGTGTTGCAGCACCTACTGGCTCTGGCTCTGGAGCTGGTTCTGCTTCTACCCCTTCTGCCCAGGTCCCCGTGTCTGGCGCCAGCGCTAACAAGATGGGAGGCGCTGGTATGGCCGTGGCCGCTGCCGTTGCAGCTGCCTACATGCTGTAAGGATTGGTGCATATTAGGACATGATAGATACCAGAGGTTATATGTGGAGGTTAATATTCTAAAGCCAGCCAATGGTGAACAAGAGGCAGTCATGTATATGGACAAGCTCTAATTAATGATCGATATATTCTTTTTTTCTTCTTGAATAAATGAGCAATTTATAAGTCTCTAATGTCATCTAATAATATCTAGTTTGGGACCACAGGGAGAGTAATGTAATTCTGCTGTCGCGGTCCAAAGTGGATATGGTTGTGCCCCTGGAAAACATCGGGAGATCTACAAATCGTTAGCAATCGTATTCCAATGAGAAGATAACGCAGAAACATACCTGTCGACAGGGTCATTATGTTGGAAAATGCCCGATCCTTGGGTATCACCAGACGAAATCTCAAACACCAACTTGCCACCCTTATCAACCACCACATTCGTGGGCCAAATCTCAACATCAACTGCATAGACCTCACCCTGTATCACAGGGAGAACATCCTTGCTGGTATAGTTGCGATGAGGAAGCCACTCGCGATGCTTGGGATGTTCTTGGTCCACCTTGCGTAGAGACACCCGTAGCCAGCCCTTTGTGACAGGAACAGGATCACCCGCTGTGCCCGTGTAGAAGACCTCTTGGCCTAAGGGGTCAATGTGGCGGAGTGTCACGAAAAGATCGATATCGCTGGGCGTGGGCCCTGATGGATCAGGCGAAACAGAGACATTGAGGTGCGCAACAATGTGGCCTGTGATTTCCGTCTCTGCCTCAAACGCAGATGTTGAGAACTGTAGCACCTCAGGCTTCTCCAAAGTACCCAAAGCTCTGTAAGACAGCTTCTTGCGATCAACTCTAGGGTAATCCCAACTAAGTCTCTGAGCCGGCGTAAGGAAGAGCTTTTTGTACTGCGTACGCGCAATAGGCCATTCGCTCTCCTCACGACGAGGATATACCTTCTCCTTCTCCGCATCGTTGAAACCGACGTTGCCTTTGCGCAGAACGAGACTCACGGGCGCGACTTTGCCTTCTTGTGACCAACCGACGCGGTCTTCGCCCTTGAGAAAAGCATCGAGAAAACTTCGCTGAATCTCAACTTCTTCTTCATAGTAGAAGGGAAGATCGTGACGACCGGTTATAAGACGGAGGTACTTGAATTTTGATCCTGCGTGGATATATCCTTCGATATTGCCGCGCAGATGAAGCAGAATACCGCCCCAATTGCCAACTGATAGTAGGGGAACTTCGATGTCGCCCATGTCGTACTCCTTGGACGCATAGTAAGCGTCGTCTCGGAACCGATTGGCTTGATTATCAATCGTTTGATCTTGCCTATTAGCTTCAAGTTCCTCCTCTGGTAGATCACCCTCGATGGTATCAGGTCCCCAATTCCTTGCACTCCTACCCGGTCTTCCATACTGGTTTGTGATAACCTGTCGGTTCCACCAAAACTTGATAAATGCATTTGACAAGATTCCGCCGTGACGACATCTATCCCTGTAATAATCCGACATTCCCTCCCAGGGCACGATGGCGCTCAGACCCTTAGGTTTTCGCGCCGCGACGCGCCATTGACTACCGGCGTAGTAGCTGATACCCAGAAGACCGACTTTGCCGGATGACCAGGGTTGTTCGGCGGCCCACTCAACGACATCGAAGAAGGCTTCGCTTGTGCCGCGAGACATGGTGTCTAGTTTACCAGTGGATTGGCCAAGGCCACGCTCGTCAGCACGGACGATGGCGTAACCGTTTTTGGTCCAAAAGGCAGGGTCTGGAGTTTCCCATGCTGAGTGGTGAGATTTATGTTGAGGGTTCACCTCACTAAAGGATTTGGGGTGGAAGCTGTAGTTTTTAATTAAGGTTTTGATTTTCAATGTTTAGATAGACTTACTCTTGATAGGAAATGTCTTTTCCATAAGGGCCGTACGTTACCAGGACAGGAACTTTGTCGACGCCCTTAGGGCGATAGACGTTCAAACGGACGAGTCCATCACCGGCCTTGAGGGAAACAGTAGCATTCTGCTCAAAGATGTAAGGAAATGATTCCTCATCCACAGTATGAATGTCTTTCTTGATTGGGTTGAGCATCGTGATGGTGGTGGTCGGAGTGAGGTGGGATGGTCTTGCTACAAGAAAGCCTTGCTAGTAGTGGTATTCATAGCCATATTTGATTGGATTCTCGGCAGATATCTTCCCCTCGATTGCTTTATTTTTGGTTGTCGATATTTCCCGAATTGTTCGGTTGAGTTCAACACTATTCAAGTGGAGGGATCCGAGCCAGGACGTTCCGGTTACGTGGGGCCGAGACCCGAAGACGCGACAACGCGCTGTGTCGAATCGGACAATTGGGGGAGAATTATTGTCCGCGAAAAGAACATCATGTATTGGGTAGACTAATGCTAAGGGTGAAGCAGCTATTAAGTACTATAGCTAGCCAAGAGGGATCTGTGATGATTTTACTGGGGCTGTTGTCCGTATCTGTCTATTTTGCTGTTTGTAACCTTTGTCACAATCATGACCTCAGACACAGCAAAGCCTTTGAGCATTTTGATTGTTGGAGCAGGTACTGTACTATAGCTAGTAATCAGTTATAATGTTTAATTAACATTGCACAGGTATCGGCGGACTTACCGCTGCACTTGGGTTGCGCCAACAAGGTCACCATGTAACGGTACACGAAAGAATATTTCTCCAAATACCAAATCAGTAACTCACAGAATCTAGTTATTTGAGAGATCGCAGTTGGCAAGAGAAGTTGGTGCAGCCATTCATCTTGCGCCTAACTGCCATGGCATTCTACGAAAATTCGGGGTTTACCCAGAAACCTTTGGCGCCAATCCTGTTGAAGGCGTAAGTCATCAATACTACCTTGATGGACGAGACGCTGATTTGGAAAGATCACTGAACTTACTGGTACGGGTGAAGTCAAGTTTGATATGAACTTGACGGGCCCTTTGTCAATCTGGGAAAATGTACGTCTTCTTCAAACTACCCGTGTTGGTGGATACCTGTTAATCAGTCTCTAGCCGTGGATGCTTTCACATCGTGTACGTCTCCATGAAGAGCTCAAGAGATTAGCCACAACTAGTGAAGGTCGTGGAACGCCAGCTATCCTCAAGACAGCCAGCCCAATCGTCGATGTCGACCCGACCACGGCAACTGTCAACTTCGAGAACGGCACATCAGTCTCGGGAGATTTAGTTCTTGGTGCTGATGGTGTCAGCGTAAGTTCAGGCCGTCCGTCATGATTCCAACGGCCACTAATAACTACCAGTCAATAACGCGAGGAATTGTTGCGGGGCCAGATATCAAACCTTTCGGTTCTGGAAAGAGTGCCTTCAGGTTCTTAATTCCCCACGAAGTCATCCGCAACAACGAAGCTACCAAAGGCTTTACCGATCGCACAGGATTTATGACTATGTGGATGGGCGATGATCGTAGATTGATCATGTACCCTTGCTCAAATAACACGGTTATGAATCTTGTTGCTATTCATCCTAGCAATCTTTCTGCAGGGGCGAATAAGGGCGCCGGTATGTCTCATAGTCTATCATTCGGAAAGGGAAACTTGGCTAACCCATGCGCAAACAGGCTGGGGACGCGGTGGAAGCAAAGACCTACTCCGGGAAGTATACAAAGATTTCGAGCCAAGAGTCCAAGCGCTGCTCGAGCTGGTGGATGCAGATGAGCTGAAACTTTGGACTCTATTAGATATGGAAAGACTCCCAGCCTGGTATAAGGGGAGGCTAGTACTTCTTGGAGATGCAGCTCACCCATTCCTACCTCGTACGTTGACCTTGCCTAGCCAGCATGGTAAAACCTTGCTAATGAATATGCGATTTTAGATCAAGGCCAAGGAGGTGGAATAGCCATCGAGGATGCAGCATCGCTGACTGCCTTGCTACCACTTGGCACAAAATCAGACGACATCCCGTCAAGGCTAACTCTTTACGAAAGGATAAGGGCTGAGAGAGCTCATATAGTACAAGAGTTTACTAGGCAAGCAGGAGCGGATCTCAACGAGGAGAAGCGTGCCAAGTTCAACAGTGAGTTGTCAACTTTGTTCTCCAAAGCATTGCTGACAACAATCTAGTCTACAAGTTCCTTGACTACAACTTTAACCACGACGAATGGCATAACTCTACCAAAGCTCTCAAAGATCATCTATACTCGCAAAACAAGTTGCTCCACTGGAAGTCCCCCATATCCTTCGGTCCCATGCCTAGCCCTCGGCAAGACATCCTCGGCCATCGACAGGACGGCACCAACTCAACCTTCACCACATATTCCGTTCGCTTCAAGTCTTCAGCAACTTACCTCAAGACTCTCTTTCCAACATCCCAATTCAGCTTCTTCAAGCCCGGCACTGTCGCAGAAGCTACATTCGCGTGCACAGAGCTTAAAGGGATGAAGTGGCTGGGCGGAGGTGGATACAGGTTCTTTGGCCTTTGGATTCATGATGTGCAGTACGAAAAGAAGGATGGGAGCAAGATATTTGGATCTTTCTTGGCTGTTTTGCTGGAAAACTTGGCGGACCCTATTATTTCAGGGAGGGAAGAACTTGGGATGCCGAAACTGTTCTGTGAGATTGATGTTGACGAGAAGGATGCAGTGACGAGTATTTGGTGTAGTTGGCGAGGAGCCAAATTTGTCGATATTTCCATCAACGGTCTTGTCGAGGCTAACGGCGAGAAGAACGACGTTAATGGAAGTAATGGAACAAACGAAACACCCAAGCCTTCGGGGTCTCCCGGTGCTCCCCCACTGCCAAACGAGCAAGGAACCCTGGTCTACCGTTACGTTCCCTCCGTGGGCAACCCTGGTATTCCCGATGCAGCTTACCCAGTGTTCATTGAGGATGCTCTGGCGACGACGCCTCGAAAAGTCGAGAAGACGTCTGTCGGGACTGGCGCAGACTTGAAGTTAACGGCTGGAACCTGGGAGACTCTACCGACGCTGAATCATATCGCAACTGGTTTCTCAGAGATTCCTGTTTATGGGGTAGTTAAGAGTAAGGCAGAGTGTGGAAGAGGCGTGGATGATATTTCGCACGCGAGGAGGGTAGAGTAGGTTAGCCATTTTAATTAATTTTATGTTTAATATTTTACCTGCCGGATGAGTGTTTTCATTGAACTCCCTTCAAAGGACCCGAAACTTAGAACAGAAAGCATAGAAGGCGGAGATATCGGGTCACTTTATGCGAATTCAGAGCAGATTCTCATTCCATTTATTTTGGCACGCTAAGGCTTAGAAGTAAACCATTTCTGTACATCCTAGAATAGAGGCAGCAACGCCACGATTGTGCAAAGCGATGCGAGTAGAACGACGGGAGCTACGACTACTATAGCTGAGTGCCTCAAACTGCTGGCAAGATAATGCCGACCCACCAGCAGCAGTAAGCTAGTAATCAATCTCGTCCTCATCCTCACCTTAGGCTTCATCATCCTCCTGTCGCATGCGCTTAGCCTACCTTCTACCCTTCACTTTGGCTTTGCTTAGCGCGTCAGCCTTCCTCTTCTCATTGTTGAGTAGAATGTATAGATCAGTCTTAAGAACTGGAGTGATGGGTTGGAGACGGGCAAGAATAGTGTAATGTTTCTCGACATCTTCGGCCGACCTCGAACAACAGTTCGGGAGCATTTCAGTGATTTCCTCCACTAAGTACGCTTCAAACTCTTGAGCATCTCGGTGGGATTGCGGATTGCGATTGGCGTAGAGCTCCTTGGTATAGTGCCGGACGAAGTTATCATGGAAGTCAGCAAGGGACTGGCGAAGCGGTGCACTCGTTAGAGCATTGAAGGCTTCCATCATTCGTTGATCATCAGAGATGTGGTCGATGCTTTCGGCTTCATCACTCTCCGTGGTGGACGAAGCACTGCTTGTTCTTAGATAGGCGGTAAGTATTTGAACAGCAGTAAGCGATTGTAAGGCAACACATACCCCGAAAGCATAGAATGAATGTTCTGTACCATTCCCATGAGAGCTTGGTTCTGTCGTGCAAGAAACTCAAGCCGGGCGTGAATGACCAGATCGCTTGCTCCCAGGAGCTCAGGATTCGTGACAGACGGCCAGTCGGCAGCATTTTCAAGCGCAACACTGCTGCGTAAAGTTAGCTTCTGTAAGAACGCATCTTGAGCAACGTTATCGACATACGGCGCGGGTGGTGGCCCAAACTTTACACCTGGGCGTGTACCTGTTTCGGCGGTGCCATCGACAGAACCGTCATTACTGGCTGTCTGCTTTTCCATTTTGGACGATCGATCACGCCAAAAGAGGTAACAAGGGGATGAATGGTTTTGTTAACGAGTGATAAAAAAATGGCGGCTCGAAAGGCGTGGCCGCATGAAAGGAAAGGTGAATGTAACAGGAGAACGCTTGTGAGAAGCAGAGAGTCCTTGAAAGAAAACGGAAAGCCGAGAAAGATAACAGACAGAAGAAAGAAGCAAGCGAGAGAATGCTACAGCACGTGATTATCGAATTTCTATTATTCACAGTTACGTTTTACTAGGTAATGGTGGGAGCAGTGCCAGGCACTGACAGTGATTAATATAATATACCCTAACTGCTTTTACTTTTCTGCTGAACTGTTCTACCATTTTCTCCTTTGCTAAAAAGCTAACTTCATTACCTCGATAATGGAGAATAATGCACCTCTCCCCCATTCCAGCGCGGCAGTGTAGCCTTTCCGATCCCATTCATTGATCTCAGAAGTGATAGATTTAGAAGACCATATTGGCAACTCAAAGAACTTCTAATAAAATTCTGCGATCACATCTCCCGCATCTCCCTACACATATCATCCGCCGAGACGCCATCATTAAGCTCGTTAAGGTAGTCATCGAATTTCTTCACCTCGTCCATTACATCCTTCAGATGATGAAACTGCAGCTTCTCTTGGCGATACACTCTGCTACTACATAAGCCTGGGGTAGCGTACCGCAAAGCCGAGGAGTGAAAAGGTCAAGAGCTCCTTTATAACAATCGAATGATCATATAAGTCTTGTTCCGGTATCTGGCAATCTATAGCATAATCATATGGCTTTATACTCTCCGAACGTCTGTGACTTTATTGCCCTCTAGTAAGATCGGGCAGGGGTAAGATGACCAACACATTCACCAAACCCAACTCCCGAATTTCCCTCTCCTACAGAAGCCGTTATCCTTACAATATCACCATCCTCAAGATATCCCCTCTTCGACCCATCACTCAGAGTAACAGGCTTACTTCCACCCTCCGTCGTCTCAAGCATACATCCTCTACTCGCTTCATCCGAGCCACTAACTGTTCCCGTGGCAAGAACATCTCCAGTTCTCAGCGCACTGCCTGAGCTAACGGAGTGTGCAATCATCTGCTGAGGGGTCCAATACAGAGTTTCCACGGGACAGGTGCCGACAGTTGTAGCGGTTGAGTTCGCTAGGATTTCGACCTTCATGGTGATGGAGAAGGTTGACGGGTTAGGATGCTGGAGATATGACGCAGCGAGGTTTTGCTGGGCTGGAGAGCGTGTTCGAAAAGGTTCAAGAGCGTCGAGGGTGATTATCCATGGAGAGATGGAGGTTCCCAAACTTTTGCCGTTGAATGGACCCAGAGGACTCATTTCGAAACCTTGGATATCGCGAGCTAGAACTCCAGTCAATAAACGTTTCGGAAAATGGGGCGACTGGCTTACCACTCCAATCATTAAGAATAACAAAACCAAAGATATGTTCTTCGGCGTCCTTGGCATTCAACCTTTGCTTCATACCCAAGGGCTTTCCAATAATTGCCGCAAGCTCAACTTCATAATCCACCTTCTCTGAAGGGCCATAAATAATACCATCCGCGCCACTAGAAGCCCCAGGCTTACGAAACTGTCCGTATGGTCGCTCAATGTCGGTGCCTGAAACAACGATTGAGCTGGTGCGACCTTGATAGCCAATAGGAAAGTGGAAGAAGCCAGGTGGTGGGTTCGGGTTGTTCACAACTATACGACCTGTGTTTATAACGTGGTCTAGAGAGCAGGAGAAGTCTATCGGAGTCAGTAGCTGTTTGAAATAGCAGGTGCGTGGTCATTACCGGCAAAATCTTTGATTTCCGTAGGTAGATGCATCGTTACAGCGCTTACATCTTCCTTACTACCAGAAGGGAAGGCATCAAGTCCACTCTTGTGATATGCTGACTGGATTTTTCGTCGGACATGCTGGTGCACATTTTTGGGTAGAGCTGCTAAGGCGTTCAAAGTTGGTTGGCTGAGAACACCAGGTGTGAGGCCTTCGATGTTCCTGAAAAGTTCGTCAACCACATCTTGAAGAAATATCACGGTGTTTCCCAGTCTAGTAACAGGCTGAGGATCACTGTGGTTTGTCGAAGAAGCAATTCCGAAAGGAATATTCTTCTCTGAGAAGTGGTGCGAGAAATCTACTGTGGCCATCGCGAATTGTTGAATTTGATCTTTGACGTCGCAACTTGATCGAATCGAAGAATGGAACAAGTTTTGGTCAAAGGCAAGTTGATAATAGAATATGGAAACTATGTGTTATGGTCGGATGAGCCTATTATCGACCCCCGTGAAGGGTTGTCACATAGCCAAGTGGGCGTCGGATGGTGTATGAGAGAGGCCAACCGAGTTGGTCTCCTCCACATCCCGATGGCAGATATCCGGGAAAGAACCGGATATAGCATTCACCTAGGTAGGGAAACCCCAAAACATAAAACGACCATCAAAAAGCATTGTATACACCATCTAATCTTTAAAGATTTGCGATACACTTCAAACATCCACAATGGCACTCAACGGCAATCTTAGACAAACACAACGCTTCATCACAACCCACAATGAGGAAGGCAAAGCAATCGTCGACACAACAATCGACTCAAACGCACCCTTCTATGCCCTCCCCAACAAAGAAGCCCACTTCGCTTTAGGATATGCGACAAAGGAATTTCCCGCCAATCTTTCCTCAGATATGTCCTCCTACCAATCCTTCCTCGAGAACGCGCCAGGCTTGAGCGTCTCAACCGGCACAGTCCTGCGTTATGTGGACATGTGCCCTGGCCACACGTCGCCCATGCACCGCACTGTTAGTCTCGACTATGGTGTTGTGCTAGAGGGCGAAGTAGAGCTGATTCTGGATTCGGGGGATAAGAGGGTTCTCAAGAGGGGAGATGTTTGTGTGCAGAGGGCGACTATGCATGCCTGGAGGAATTGTAGTGAGACAGAGTGGGCAAGGATGCTTTATGTGCTTTTGCCGTCGACAAAGCCTGTTGTGGAAGGGAAGGAGTTGGGAGAGGATTACGGCAATATGGTTGGCGTTAAGGCTTCTGAATAGGCATTTTAGATAGGAGAACTTGACAAACCTTGTTTGAATATGTTGCATACAGCATGTTGGTATACCAAAGGTCTGTCGTCTACAATTCCGTCTTACCCCCTCGAATAGCCTCTGCATACAACCAACAGACTTCTGAGTCTTCTGCTTCCTCCCCAGCATATCAATTTGGTTCACTGGAGCTGCATAGCTCCCGAGTCATCAATGTACAACACCGATAATTATTTGGATCCCAGTATGGAACGATAATAAAGGATGAGCTAAATAAAAAAAATGGAAAGATATAATGCAGGTCATAGCCTAGCTACTACATGTATCAAAAGATAGGCCTTGTTGTCCTAGAACTCCCCACCGATAGGATATTTCCAAACCTTATCCGTAAACCTCCCAACCGAAGCCCTCCAAGCCTGCGCTGCACCCTTCCATAGTCAGCTAAGATTGTCCTATGCCCAGAAACGAAGGAACCTACGGCATTGAAGTTCAATCCTCTAAACATGGCAGTAATGAAAAATAACTCAGGTGTGCTGGTGTAAACGCGAACGCCGTTAATGTGCTCCGGATCGCGGTTAAGTGGCCGGTAAGAAGGCACTCGACGATGAGGCAGGTCAAACTCGGGATGGTCCAAAGAGGTCACAGGTGCTGGGCGCGACTCGGGCGTATCTTCTCGATTTTGTGAGTGATGAATTTCGTAATCTCTGAGAACGGCACTTTGTACAGACCCGTTTTGAACGCGGGTTTGGGTTGTTGTGGTCGACATGATGAGTTCCAGTGACAGTGAAATGAAATGGTGATGATGAGCCTGGAGTGGGATCAAGGTCTCTTTGGTATTATCAGATGACTTGTGAGTATCATTTCAGCCCCTTTGCTTACCGGAACATCGGCTGTTTCATTAAGGTTGACCTCCACTCGGGATGTGGAGGAGTGGCCCAAGACAAAATACCCGAACCGATGGTCAATCCGGGGACGGACCCAGATCGCCCTTGACGTTACTCGTCTAGAAAGTGGGCGTCGAAAAAAGGGTCTTGAATTTGTTGACAGTAAAACAAATATTTGATACCACGAAATATTCCAATACTTCAAAACAAGTCATCGCCATACACTAAGGACCATTCACAATGACAAAACCATTCTCTGCAATCCGCTCAGCGGCCATAGACGGCCGCGTCCACAACCCCATCTACCGCAAAGATCAACTCCGAAACCTTCACAGCGCTTTAGCAGACAACGCTTCTTCAATTCAAGATGCCATCGCCAAAGATTCAAAACATCAGCCCTCAGAAGTAAAGGTCGAGTATTGTCTTGCGTTGCAAATTATTGCAGATACGTACAAATCTATCAACCCGGACACATTGCTCGAAGAGGAATATGTCGTGACGAAAGGTCATGATGACACTACTAGTCGTGAACCAGTTGGGATTGTGATTATTGAGCCTTCGAACCATGCTTTCTTCTATGGATTGATTGCTGCGCTAGCCCCTGCTCTTGCAGCGGGAAACTGCGTGATTGTTCAGGCAAGTTTGCGATTTCAAAGACGTGGAATTACAACTAACTGGTATAGTCTGAGAACTCTCTACGCGAAACTCCAAGGCTAGTCCTAAACATTATCGAAAAAGCGCTAGACATGGATATCTTCGCTGTCTCAACCCAACCCGTTACTCCAGAAGACATTAACAGCCCTCACATCCTCGTCTCTCAAAACGGCTCAACAGGTCCCATTCTTCGGAATCATCTTGTATCAAACCCCAAAGCTCCCGTGGTAGCCTTTGTCGAAAGAGACGCAGACATCTCTTCTGCCGCTCAAGCCCTCGTATCAGCGCGCTTCAGCCTCCAAGGCAAAGCTCCCTACGCACCCGACGTGGTCTTTGTCAACGAGTGGGTCAAGAAGGACCTGCTACGCGCTCTTGTGCAGCAAAGTACCGAGTTTCTGGCGACTTCGTCCGCAAAGGGGAGAGCTGCGAAGACGGGAGTTTCAAGGGAAGTTGAGAAAGATGATAGTGCGCATGTTGTGCTTTCTGGTTCGAATGGGGTTATACTTGATGTTCAGAACAGGTATGATTTGACTTACTTGACACTACCAAACAGAGAGCATTTGCTAACTCATCGGTAGATCCTCGAGCTTACTGAAGCGAAAGGTCGAAGAGACGACTTTGATTGTTCACCCAGTCACGAGTATGGACGATGCCATAGATGCATCGAGAGAGTATGTTGCACAGAGCCCCTTCTGAGTTCTTAGTCTGACTTTGCCTAGTATTGGATCACTGGCCGCTGCTTATGTCTTTACCACGCCATCCATGGCCAAGTACATATGCCAATTCCTAGATACAGATGTTAGCTACGTCAACCAAATCCGAACAAAACTCCTCTGTATGTTCCCAACGCTTCCTCCGTCCTCTATCAAAATAAAGCTAACATCCACAGATTCCCCTATCGCACCATCAGGTTCTCCTCCCCAAGCCAGCTGCAACAGCATCTATCACGAAGATCTCTTCTCCCACCCAAAACCGAAATATCTCAGTAAATCATGTACAGACGAAAAGCTTACCAGGATTCTTGGAACTTCAACCGCTGCAGAGCTGAGAGCACTTGAAATAGATGCTACAAAGAGACTTCCTGAGATGAAGCGACGACTAAAAGGAACGCAGCTTGGCTTTTTCGAGCAGGGCATTGTTACGAGTTTGGTCTTTGTTTTGACTACGCTCGTGTCAGGGACGGGGTTGCTGGGGTACTATGGGATACGGTACTGGCGATCTTGAGGGCGCTGTTCCATTTGTTTAAATCCGGCCATTTTGTGTAATACAAAGTCAGATACAAGACTTGATAGAATATGGGAATTTCTACTACTTTTTGCAGTACTATAACAAGAGTTTTCGACCTGTCATCTACATCTACATCTACATCTCTAGCTTAGGAAAGTACTAGGTCCTCAGAACCTAAAACTTAGTTATACAATCAAAACTTTTTTACTTTTATTTATTTCTTGAAAACCAATCAATCTCAGATATCTGCGCCCTCTCTGTAGATGTGCCCGAACTAATAAGTATCCACTGTAGATTAAACAAGATTGAAAACCTGTTTATAAGCAGTATTCGCACCAAGAGCATCCAAAATCTCCCCGTGCATAATCCCCTGTACAAAGCATTCACCTACAAGCTCAAATCTCAACTCCTCCCCCTTCTTTTCGATTTGCCTTAGCAAATATGGTACGTTCCCACCGTCAAGCAAAACAACCACATCCCCTTCCCTAGAATACCAAGGACACAGTCCAAACAAACCAGACGCCGTGACGAAGAAGCAAGGCTCTATACAGCTTGGCAACTTCTTGGTGTTGTAGTATTCCGAAGCAGCTTTGCCGTTTGGTTTGAGTACTGTCAAAGCGGGTCGGCTAGCATAGGCCCAGTGCGAGTTCATGTGATCGATGTATTTCTGATTACATTCCTCGATGCTCCTGTGTATGATGTCTCTTGCGCTGTTTCTTCGAGCCCAAAAAGGTGTTAAGCCGCAAGGGTCCAGGATTTTATGAAAAACTTGACGTATCTCCTGTTGGTTGTCGAATGTCCCTTGGTAAGGGTACATGTACTCAATGGGTACACAGCTGATCTTCTTAATCTCAGTGACGCGAAGACCTGAAATTCGAAGAACGAGTGGATCGTCTGTCTGCAAAAGGTCGAGGTTTGGCTTTGTGTCACTGGCGGCTTTGAACTTGAAGAGAGCGTTCAAGTTTGCACGTGTCAATCTTGAACTCCCTTGGCTGTCTACACACCAGGTAGGTCGACTAGCTGTCAAGTCCTCTCTACTTGGTCCAAGAGTCTTGACCCATGTTCGTGTTGGTTGGCAATGAACTGACGATAATATCGCCAGGGAATTATGCTCTCGGATCCACCAGCGTGTAAAGTCGGCAAAGACACGTTCTTTGGTCTTGTCGTAATTTGGTCGGATTAGATCATCCAGCTGCGAAGCATCATGCGTCTCGTCCGCAAATGTAAGCAACGCGAAGAGCTTATCCCTCGGATCAGTTGCTTTTAGATCAAGTCCTGAAAGGAAGACCTCCAGGATACTCGACAACTCGTATGTGTTCTGCGCTTCAATAGGGGTGGTAGGCACCTCCCTTGTTCTTCCCTTTGGCTTAAGTGTCTTCCAAATAGCAGCCATAGAAATCTGTTGCGACGCGGTATGTGGACTTTGGGCTGCGTAGTTGGGATGTTCGAGCCAATTGCTCACTTGAACGACTTCTTCCCAAGGGACTTGCTCTGCTGAGCAGTGAACTATTGGGACTTTGGCGGACAGCGCTTCTTGGATGACCCAGACGCGCGAGAACCAAGGGTTCTCGTAGAGCGTGCTCATAAGGAACGAAAGTTGGGTGTTACCGTACCAGCCTGCCATGTCGATGATTTCCCTTTCCCATGTTTCCAGGTGGATCTCGAAAACTTCCAACATTCCTTTGAAGGAAATCTTATGACCTTCTTTCTTCTTGTCTTCTGCAAAGGCTCTGACATTTTCTAATGGTGTTGAATGTCTGGTCCCAGGACAGGCGCATTGTCCGCCTCCCTGGCATTGTTCACTGTTGTAGTTGCAAATATCTCGAATAAGCTTCAAACAAGCTTCGATACCATGGTTATCCTCGCCCAGCCATATATGCACCGCCGAAGCTAGTGAGTAAATGTAGGTCATTAGAGTGACTTGCTGGGCTCTTTCTTCGAGATCTTCCTGATTGATACACACAGCGTCGATCCATATCACCAGTGTTTTGTCCTCTAACCTTAAACGACGGAGTGCTTGGGCAGCGGGTTTACCGATGCTAAAGGGCTGTCCGGCTTCGGTCTCGTTCTGGTCGTGGTTAAGTCGAATCTCCTCGCGCTGGGCGGGATCGCCCCAGCAGTATGACAAGGCGTGGAAATCAATTTCTTGTGCTTCGACGTCTCTAAGGCTGACTGTACTGAACCCGGCTTCGATGGGATCGTCGAAAGCACCTGGCTTCACATGTAAGAGTCGAATATCCTGATGTTCAACGTTGAGCCTCTGCGAGTAATGCGACGCGTTAGAAGATATGTCAAGTTCTTTGATATACTCGAGCAACTCTTCCGCTTCGTATTCGATTTTAATCCGTCCTTCGTGAATGATGTTCGTCCAAGCCATATACATAGCTCGAGGAATTAGCTGGATGACATCGCCAGGCCGTAGCGCTTCGATCCAGAGTCTTTTCCGGGGTCCGAGCCAAAGGTGCCATCGTTCTGTCCAGTCTTCAGGCTCTTGTTCTGCGAGGCGATTATTGCGGACTGCAATTGTACGAAGGTCTCCTCGACCCTCTGGGCGCTTGACGGAGGCGTCGAACCAAGTGAAGGAGACTTCGTCTGCGTTGTCTGCCCAGCCTTGTAAGGTAGTTAGTTTCTTGCTGTGTCGGTAGAAAATTAGGAATTCTTACCTTGATCGCGGGAAAGCCCCCCAAAGCTGACTGCAATTACCTTCTTTGCATCTTCGGGTACCTCCAACTCCACATAGGGCTGTTCGGGACAGTGATCATGGACCTGGATGCAGTCCTTACGCTCGACGACGCACTCTTTGGTAATGGAGGACATTCTTGTATTCGAACTTTTTCAATTAGGCACACGCCATTATGAAAAGCCGATGTTGAGTTATTTAAGGCTGATGCTTACATGGATGGAACCTATTGACCGTGGATTGTTGTCGCAGCACTAAAATCGAAACAGCCAGTAAGCAGGGACTGTCCAATAGGGCTTAGTTCGACAGGGGGGTGGGTGCAGCGCAATCTGTCTCTTTTGATAAAGGTATGGTTGTTGGTTATAGAAATCAGGCTGTACGCCGCAATCAACAACTCGGGCGCTTCTTGCTCGCTCTTCATTCCTCTCTGATTATCATATGCGATCATTCCCTAAGCCAAAGGTTTAGCATCAGGTCTGAAAACGCCCAGGCAAGTAGTCTCAAGTTGCTGTACTCCAAGATTCTGATTACCAATATTCAGAGCCAAGCCATGCCCGAAGTCACAACCCCTCAGCCTGCAACCGATGACATGTCCTTGAAAGAAATATGCAAAGCCGTGAAAAGCGACCGACACGGCATTTGACGCCTTGGTCGGGATGGTGTTCTGCAGCACTTTGATGCCGTCCGTAACGTCGTGGACGCGCGTGGCCTTACTCAACCCCAGATTAGACAATCTTACAACGTCCTAGACAATCAGGTACCGCCCGCGCTTCTTACTGCCGATGGACGTGATGTCTCGGAGTAGGACAAGTGGCATCCTGCTCAGAGGAATGTTCCGAGGATACCAACAGAGGAGGGGAAGGCTAAGATGCGTGCAGCCCGGGAGGAGTTTAAGAGACTTAATCCTGACTCCGAGTGTCTGAAGCCCAAGGCCGATATCGAGAAGTGATTGTACACGTGGAAGGTCAGCCTGGCTCCTCTGGTGCTATAGAAGAAATACTTCCCACCAGACCCAAGATATATCCCGTGATAGCTGTCGAGACCGAGACCAATCCAAGAGAGATCCGCCCTCCCGGTGTCTATGGGCTTGACTAACTATTCGCAATAGAGGATAATATCGCTCAAAACATAGCTCTTTGATGGGATTGATGGGATTGTTACCAAGCAGCAACGGCTTTTACGATGTATCTGGGAGTTATTTTCTATACTAGCGACTGAGCACTAGGCCCCTAAATCAAGCGATCATACTCGACACCTATACATCGCAACCTGAGTCGTCCGAAGGGATGTCAAAATGAACCCTCTTTGTCTTCCTGAGTATTATGTCAAGATCTTCCTCCTCCCTTCTCTCTCGAGCCCTGCGGCACTCCTCACACTCATCAGGCTTGGGGTCATCTTCGTACTTTACACCCTGTGAGCAATGGCCATCCTTGTCGTTGAGTGCCTCTTGACAAAAGTGCATTGTTGCGGCCCTATTCCACGTCTTGCCGCACTTGCATTTGCTAAAGGATATCGAATTTCGACACATCCTCGCTTCCTCTATTCGACTGTCTGGTGGGAATGTTTTGGTAAAAGAATAAAGGATCTTGCTATAGTTTAGTGTTAGATATATCGAGGTTACGCTTTTTAGGAAATATCTGTGGCTATTTATACATGGGCGTGAGTTTGCTGTGATTGAGACCTTTGCCCTTAAACTCTCATAAGTCCCATGTTACCCAGCCATGTAGGTCACGCGAGATAGTGAGGAAGCGCGTTCTACGGAATATTCGAAGTGATCCACGGATACTCAGTCGACTTGACGATATTCGTTAATATTTGTAAACTAAGCCTCGCTATGATTAGCCTAGTCTTATTACGACATAAACTGACATACTCGTTTGCCCTATTCCGGCAAACCCATTAAGTGGCCATAATTCCGTCACATGAGTTTGACGCTATCTCACGACCACCAAACCGCTTCTTAAATCAATCCTCCCATATATCGCCCTGGGTAACCACACTTTCGTTTCTCAATCACATTTCTCCTTTCTTTTGCTCTTTCTCCTCGCCATAAAGAGACCTTCATCCTCATCCTCATCATCAGCATCGTACATCACCTCAATCTGAGTCTGATGTACTACCTCTTCCTGTTCCTCCTTCTCGACCTCGTGCTCTTCCTTCTTCTCAACCTTGTCCTCCACAGGCCACTCCTCCTCGGTCTGCTGCGCAGCATCCTGCATCTCAGGTTGCCCCAGAGGCTCAGTCAGGACAACAGGAGGAGGCCAGGCCTTCTCCCATAAACGAGTTCGCATCTCGTCTCTCTCTTTGATGCGTCTGGTGTAGCATTCCGAGCACTCGACCTGTTCCTCAATCTCGCGGTCGCAGAGGCCCATGCGGCATCTGCCGAGCTTCCAGATGGTGACCTTTTCGCAGTTGACGTTTTGTCTGAGGGGGAGGGGGGCACGTTTTCTGCAGCCAGGGCAGTAGCGCCAGATGATGCGATGCTCGCACATGATGGCGGCGTGAGTTTGTTTGTGATGGAGATTGCTCAGGCTGCGGTATGATGTTAGTATTCGTCAATAGAAAAATAGCAAACGTGGTGATTGTTTTGTAAGTTACGGGCAGTGACATGCCTTTATCGCTGTTCTTTGACGGAGATTTAGTGCTTGAAAGATGTTTTGGCATCACGGGAGATTTGACTTGGAAGGTGACAAAGGCGCGTGAGAGAAAAGGCAGTATCGCACCAGTGACGGAGGCTGGCTTCAAATGTTGGTTATGCCTCTCTCTCTTTCAAAGATAGAGTTTTGTAGAATAACGCTGGTGCCGGACTTTTTCAGAGAGAAGAAGCGGAGGCAATAGTTGGACTCCCACTGGGCAAAATTGTAGAGCACACTCGTTAGCCTTCGTGAATGTTAGTGAACAAATGCTGTGGGTTGATCTTTCGTAAGAGATGTGTTGTCGAAGAAAGGCTTTCTGTTCCCTTTGAGGAAGCTAAAGCAATGTAGGCGACAAACGTGAGCATCACTGTGTGGCAGTTTGCCAGTGTCACGCATCTGCCCGACACTGCTCAGTGTCATAATTTACTGCCATAATAGAAATCGCGCTTTTATCACTCACTCCACTAGCCGATATAAATAAATATTTCTCGATAGTATTTAATTCATCACTCTTCTCAAATACTTTACCATGGTCGAATCAGTAAGCCATCATCACTATTTCTTCTAATCAGGGTCAAGTCCTTCAATAAGCCCATGGTGACGATGAGCTAGATAGATTTTCTTATCTCTCTGCGCTTCCTGATGCTCCCGAATTTTCCTGCAGTTGTTGCATTCGCCCTTTGGGTCCTGCACAAGTTGCTTGAACGGGCCATCTTTGCATGTATCCCCTTTGGCGTTTGGACACTTGTGGACAAATTTAGTCTCGCTGAGCAATTTGTTGCAGGTCTTGCATTTGGTTGTAGCGGTCGTCTGCCAGCACATCCTGTACGTGGCTATCGGTATGGTTTATGTTATATATGATCCGATAGTTCGGTTCGTTTGATGGTGCGAGGCTTTGAGGAAGGTTGAGTAGAGCAATGGATAATAAAAGGGGTTTGGAAAAGGCCAAGTGAGACTCTTATAATGATTTATCAGGCAACCCGTTAGCCCTGCACCGTTCACACTGATCCTTCACTCGCATAGCTAATATGGACTGATCATATTGTTGCCTACCAAGGAAAGGTTAAATATTTCCCACTTTAGCCCCGTCACTATTCACCACGCTCATATATCCTAGCAAAGCCGCTAAACGTTTCTTCCGTTCCTCCTCTTCTCGGATCTTTCGACAAGAGCCACATTCCTCCTTTTTCTCCTGAGTAATACCAAACAGTCCGATTCTGCATTCCTTGTAGCTGACAAGGCCTGTAGATCCGGGGCACTCGTCGGCCCAGACGACGGTCTTGATAACATTGTCGCAGGTCTTGCAGCGCGTTACCACTGTTGTTTCGAAGCACATCCTGTATACTGCCTTGTGAGTATCTAGAATAGTGAAGGGCCCGATATTTGGTTAATTAACGTTGTAGTAGCCAGTTTTGATAGGTGGTGAAAGGTTCAGAGGTTGTACCGAGAGAGTGCTGATGGCTTATATATTCACCCATCAGATGACCGTGGTCATGATGCCGTTTTCGAGTCGGGCATCGAAACGCTTCTTCCGTTGAACCATGCACTCATGAAGGCTGCCGGCGAGTCACTGCTTCAATCCCTTAGCAGAGGTTTACCCAGTGGTTAACCTATCCACAAGGGAGAACAGATCGGTATAACAGACCCTTGCACGCCGGGAAGAGGGAGTCGGACTAATTCTGGTATTTATGGGAACGGGCGCACCACCCCCATCTGCACTGAGCACACTGTATTTCGTTGTTCTCAACCGCAAATTGGAATCCTTGTGCATTGTCTTTTCGCTGGCATAACCTAAAGTCCTAGTCCTGGCTGCTGTATAGTTCTATTCCGTGTGGGCAAAGGTTGATTGATCGCTCGCAGGATATCTCACAACCGCATCTCGTACATTTCGTCACCACGTACTTGAGTTCGCACATGGTGGTGTTTCGAAATACCTCGAATATGGGTTTTGGTTGTAGTGAGATGGAAATAGGTCGATCCTATACAATCTCTTATTGTGGCCGGTGAGGGGATTTTGCTTTACAGCTTGCGACTGCTTCCGGCGTAAATGTGGTTTTGGGATCGAGCTGAATTTTGTGCAAGTCGGATATTGAAAGAGTTGTCGCCTGATAGAGATTCTTGCTGATAAAGCCTTGCAACGGCAAAATGTCTTTAACGATAGTATTATCATACGTTTCGAGTTGTTTGTAACTTTGTGGTGGCGTCTTGTAGTGTCACTGTGTTGGTTTCAAAAGGTAAAAGCTTCAGAATGTACGATGTCAAATTGCATCACTAGAATGGCAGCCAGCCGCGCCTTCTACAGATCATCAAACGTCCTTCCTCATTACCAAACTTGATCACATTGGAAGCAATGGAAGGCGCTACCTTCTGTCATTTAATCAACATGACGTGATTCTTTTAACAAATACCTTTAGAGTTCATCTGAGAAGGAAGTACCTTGGAGTATCTTGCTAGCAGAAGGATCTGTACTGATGGCCCTTCTCTGCACGTTACCTGGATCTTCTATGTTTCATCTTTCGGCATATCCATCATATTGCCTCCTACCATCATTAACAGATAACCCGAGGGTTTGGGTCAACAATATCATTCTTTCAAAAATGGATTTAAGAGGTCAAACAGAAAAGGTGCTGGCCTATTAACCAACATATAGTTTCAGGTTTGCGATTATCTACAAAAGGAGCCGCGTGTAGTGCTATCCAAGATACCTCAGTACGTAGTTTCAAATGTTATTAATAGCCAGAAATTCCCAGTAGGTATGAGTATTGGAGTTGCTCAAATCATGTGTGGGAGGTGACTGATAACGTCTATACCAGCCGGTTAATTCAACTCCTGTAGTATCCGAATACACGATCCTACTACAAGCTACCCAAACTTGACATATCAGGTATAGCTGCAACGTGCATGTTTGTTATTGGGGAGGCCTCTTTTTGGAACTTTGGTAAGATTGCGTTGAAAAGCTGCTGTTATTAGCTTGTTGGTTACAGCTGAATAAATCCCTGCAACAGGGATGAATGCCTAGTAAGGCTATTTGCGCATGTTATCTAACGGCCACTGCCTTATTTGTCTTTTATATAATGCATTGTAAGTTCTGCAGTAAATGAGGCGTTTTCAACCACAAAGCCTTTTTTGTTTTGTCTTTTGCACAAGTATCACAACTGCAAACGACATTGAATCACTGCCACTCACATTCCCCACGACACTCACACAATACCACAAGCACAGTCAATACCTATGTGTACCGAACAATTCACACATTTCTGCTGTATCTACTGCAGATGTTGCATCAGAAAAGGCTACGAGTGGGAAATTTGTGAGCAGGCTCTCCAAACTGAATCCAAGTCCATGGGTTCGTGCGGTTACACATACAATGGCGAGGTTGCCAGCGCTTCGGAATATTGTCAACAGTGTCCACCAGATAATAGGAAGTGGAACAAGGTTAATCTCGGTGAAAGTCTGGGCCGCGAGATGGTTTGAGGCTTGAGGTGTGGAAGGCTATGAATCGAAGTGGAATTTCCTGGTGGGGACAGACGATTTTCACCAACACGACCAACAAGGCTCTAGGCGACTAGGCATAATGAGTCCTGGACCTTTTTCGTGCAACATGTATTCTTCTGGTAGCCGAAAGTAATTAAGGTCTTTATAAATCACAGCCGATAGCAACGAGCTCAACGTATTCGGCCTATTTGACAGTTGCAGGCCATGTAAACTGAAGTCATTGAACACATCTGAATGTGTGTTGTCTCTCCATCCACTGAAGAATATTTTTCCCATTTATGTTTTCAGCGAAACGTTCTTTCTTCTTCCTTTTCCCTTCATCTCTACCATACTAACTTCCAAAAAACCACCGTTAAAACACCGAGACATTTAAACGAAGAAAGGAAGGGCACACTTCCATTAAAGATATCTCAAATATCAAAGGAATGTGTCACGATATCACCATCCACTATATGTGTACCGTCTGCGGTCGCCGGTACGACTTCGAGAAGCATGGTCTGAAATGTAACAAGGCCAGAAGAACACCGGGGCGAAAGTTTGCTTCTTGTGGTAATGAGTATCCCAAGACGATATGGAGTAGAGAGGAGGCTTGTAACGAGTGTTCGGGTCCTCCGACGACTATCATCGAAGTATCTATTAGTCGGAGGTAGTTGGCGTATTGGAATTATTGCTTGGTTGTGCAGCTCAACTCGATTAACATGGACATGGAAGAAGTTAGGCATTAGGTCTAGCTCGGGCTTAGGTTATTCATTCCCTAAATAGCCTAAAGGTAGACTTAACAAGTCTTAAAACTGAGATTTATCCTTAAATTAGGAAATGATACAGGTCTTAGAATTAAGAATTTGCATCGGGGTATCCCGAGGTTTTACTCCTACCTAGCTCCTACTGATTACACTTGAGCATTGGTTGAGTGATGACAAACAGTCACTCACCATCGCCGTACTAATCTTTCTGTGACAAGTAGCTCAAGCATCGTTCTGAATCAGACAAATCTTCGCTAAAGCAGCGAGCAAGTGCTTCCAAGTCACTGTCCCGAACATACTATATAAGTTATAACCAAATGTACCCTAACTGCTCGCAGTATTCCATTGTCCTACTCCAAAGGTAACCGCAATAATATATACAATGTGCTATCGTATCATGATCCAGTATATGTGCGCTGTTTGCAGTCGACGAATGGGTTACGAAAGGCATGAGTGCCAATGCCACAAGTCCAAGCAGACCTCTAGCCGAAGGCCCTTTTCCTGTGGCAGGCAGTATTCCGCCACTATATGGAATAACGAGGAAATCTGCGATGACTGTTCAGAGCCTCCTCCTCCCCCTCCCCCGGACTCTCTGGGTGTCCATGATCCATGGAACTATCAAAGTGGTTATTATCAGCAGTAGACAGATTATATTTTGACTTGGATCAATGAAACTATTGCACGTCGAGAAATTAGTTAAGCTTCGGGCTTACCTTCAATAAATATTTCTGCGATCTCTTCACAGGCACGTACACCGCGCAATAATATGTACACTAAATCCCTGCTATTCTACAGTATCGCAATGCATAATGTCCATATTCATCATATTCATCACCTCTGCTGCGTGAAAAGGTATTTCCACTGTTGGGCGTGATAAAACTTGAATCACAACCTCTGCGGACCTGTTCATCATGCCACCGTTGCGATCGCCTATCGGCTCTCGCCCATTTCGGATCGTGAAGCCATTCTCGAATATGAGCTTGCTTAACGGGCTCTTCCTCGAGGAACCTTTGTGATGGGAAATTTGGTCGTTCGATGCTCTCTTCGGGGTAAAGACGACTATCATCAAAGAATACCCAAGCACGCTGCTGGCCGATCTTGTATCGGAGTTTCTGGTCGCGGTTGAACGACAGCTTCTTGTACATGGATGATTCGAAGCCATTTTTACACTCTGGCTCAGAAGTGAGTAGGAGCATAAATTGCACGTTCCATTTATAAGAGAAAAACGGCTGTTCAATATTCCAGACGTCTTCGAGGTGCATTTTGAGGACTTCTCTTTCATCTGGGTTGGCCATGTCATAGCAGAGGAAATCCGTGAGATGATCAATCCCAAGCCTTGAGAAACTGGACACTATGCCACCGTAATGGATATAAGGGTATTTAATCAAACCCAGGTCAGACGCGTAGGCGTTTCCGTCGAAACAAAAGGTATCAGGAAATAGTAGCCCAGTTTCAGGCGAAACCCCTGTCGAAAGGCTTGGTAGCCAAGCATCGTTGCATTGGGCGAAGATTGCTCCGTATAGAGAACAGACGTATTTATGGATACAGCCGACAGCTTCATACTCGGCAAAGCTAACTTCACGGTGCTTTACGTTCCTACTACCATGGGGGGCATTACTGGTCTCGCATAATAGCTCGTGTAGCAGAAATGCTTTGATAAACCTTTTCCGTTCTGATGGTGTGAGGTTCAAGGAATCAAATCGTGGTGCTACCTTCTCACCCTTGAACATGAGATATCCTTCGGTCGATAGGGGCTGGATTTGCGGCAGACAAAGATATTCGCGTGGGGTAAAGGAAGCGGTAGCTTTGGTGATGTAGTCCTCGATGAAAGGAAGAATCTGAGTATGTAATTTGTTCATTTGACTTAGCAGGTTGTCGTCGGTCTCCTTGAGGGGATCGGGCAGCTCTGATCTTGACCAAGCACGTAGGTGTTCGCGCATAGGTTTCGAGTGCCGCTTGCGTAGAGGGTCCCTGCCAGAGCCTCGCTGAGTTGGAAGTAAGATAATCGCCATTGCGTCTTGTACCATTTCTTCGTCAAAGTCGGCGGCAAGTATTTGCCGTATAATATACCTTTTATGCATAAGGAATTGCTGAAGCATGGTCGGGGAGGCTCGGATCAGGCGTGATATCGACGATTTGGAGTTAATAGACATGAGAATATGGAGACGCATCTCTGCCGGTAATTTATTGAACGGATCAGTCGCAACAGGCGCCATCTTTTCGGCATTTGACTTGGTTGTTCGTGTGGATGAGAGAATAAGAAAAACGAAAAGTTCGTGGGGCAAGGGAGGGAAGATTGTAAGAGGTGAACGGGGATATATATACCCGACTTCTGTGAAAAGGCCAGAAATTACTTTATCGCGTGAATCATACCCTTTCTTAAAGTTCGGCGGGAGAAGAAATGCTCTGTCACAAACCTGAATCTTAAATGTATAAAACCCTAGTTAATTGTGATGCCTTTTCTGCAAACTTTCCACAATTTCAATTTCATAACTCGGATGCTTCCACGGCAACTTGAACTAAGCTTTTTCGCCTGCAAAGGCTTTCCGCCTCACTTTTCTCATAGTAAAGCTCACAAAGTTTCTTGGATGGAAATGGAACCTGCAGTGACGCTCGTTTTTCCGTGTTTCACTGTCGGTTAGTTTCCACTATGCTGAGTGCATCCAATACCTCTCAGATAAAGAGACACTAGGTGCAAGATTAGTATAAGACTAGAAAAATCGGTTATCAGATTTCACTTCTCTTATATATCGCTAGCAAAGTAAACAAACCTGAAGCCAACAATATGTGCTACCATATCACAATCCACTTCATGTGCGCTAACTGTGGTAACAGAATCCGCTTCGAGCTCCACGGTTTGCGATGTCACCGCGCAAAGGCGACTGGAGAAAGGAGATTTGGATCCTGTGGGGTCGAGTATTCTGATACCATTTGGAATGACAAGGAATATTGCAATAACTGCTTGTACGATCCACCCGATATGGTTCCTGATGTCTCTGTCGAGCCCTGGCCCTGGCCTTATATCAGTTAGAGATGGCGTGAGGTAGGTATAAAAGAAAGTAGTAGGTACTCAATCAAGTACAAATATGCATATATCCCTCTTGTTGTTATCCAAACCTTGTCCTTATTTCTCTTGTTTGGCCGAATGTTTGCCATTCCAGCGCAAGCTCCAGATCCATAGATTACACTCCCCGATAACTTAGAAGAAGAAAACAAACGTTTTCCGGATCTCTTTCGTTGCTAGGACATAGTTCGATTAAAATACTCTATGTTTCCAAAGGCTGTTTGGTGTTATGGCAGTGCAGTGCCAGCTTGGACTAGTGGTCGTCATTGTTTGACATGCCAGTGTCAAACAGCCAGTTCCCATCTGCAGGTTTGTTGCAAAACCATTTCTTAATTCTTCCACGCGATTCCTTTAGTAGTCCTTTTGCTTCTAGCTAAGCGATCATTGCTTCTTCCTCTTGAGACACTGCTAAGATATTTGCTCATCGACATTCTCGCGCTCTGTTCCACCACAAAGGAATCAATATCTTTTCTTCCCATCGTCCAGGAAGCGAGTTTCTACTTACCCGTCGAAGGCTTCACCATGTGCCAGATAACCACCATTAAGTTCGTCTGCAACCGCTGCTCAAACTACATCTTTGTCGGCGAACCCCAGGAGACCTTCTGCAAGTGGCATCGTTGGGAAAAGCCCTGCGGACGCCTCGAGCAAACCAACATTACCAAATGCGAACCGGCTCTCTGCACCCGCTGCTCCTCCTTCCCAGCTGATAGCCCTCTGCCCTTCAGCGGTACTTGCGACTATGCTCCCATGCCAGACCACGAGGTTGAGCGTCGCTGCATGCCTCACAAGTACCGCAAGGTAACGCCCGCCTTGCCCGGCCTCGAAGCTATGGTCAAGGCCAGAAGATACAACTGTCGTAGCGATATTGCACCCGTGCTCAAGTAAGTTTATATACTTCTCTTTTCCTTTTTACTCACCTGGGCATTTTTCAAGGGATTCTAATGGTATGATGTAGGGCCTGTGTTCCTCAACTTATCAAGGACGTGGACGCTGGTATTTGGGTACAACCTAAGTCTAAGGCTCGCAAGTAGCCTTTTCGACGAGAGGGAGTCAGTCGGAACCAAATTCAACTGAACACAGGGGCCCTAGTGGTTATGTTACTTACAATGGGGGTATACTTGAGGAAGGGAAGGCTTGGAGAACATACTCAAGGCATTTACTAGTTTCACACACTGGATTTCAGGAAGTGGAGGAGAATCAGGAAACAGTTCTTGTTCGATGAATTTACAGCCTAGCCTTCTGACTTGTCATGACTTTCCGCCGCCAGTACTGATGTTCTCTGTACGTGTATGCCTGTTCGTGCCTGAAGATGATTTGTGTTGGCTTCTGTATCGATTGTCCAGCTACTTCACCCACGAACAGCAGATCTCTGTCCGAATAGACACTTAACAATGCGTGGAGAACATATTCTCCTTTTCCGAACACCTTCTTCTCTCTATCTATAAATACCCATCACCCTCCCCTTTCCTCCAGACGAATCTACCAACTGTATCCGATCCGGAAACACCGTCATCATACCTATCAAGGCTATTCAGTATGTGTATCTTTACTTATCTTCAGGACGTCTGCCAGGTATGCGGCCAGGTAGTCTATTCAAACTCGTTCTCGGACTTCTGCGAACTAAATGGAACCGGCAATTGTAAACCGACCCAGCTGTCTGATACCAAGTTCGTTCCTTCTGCTCGCTGCGTCGCGTGTCAGAAGAAGAAGAAGCAAAAGTAATTAGTACTGGCTTGTGGTGAGTGTCAAAGATGTTTTTACTTCTGCAAAAGCACCTTGGGGACTGTCTTTGGACATTAGGGCTCTGGATGTTAGCTCATGCAGGTCATTTGTAGCATAAACCCAGAGTAGGAAGTATTAAGGTGAAATCTGGTCTGGTATGTAGGATATTAATTGAACTATGATTATCCCCAAATCAATGTTAGAATCGTAATGTAATTTCCTACCTGGAAGTTTAGAGCAGAGTGAACAGTAGTGCCATGACCTGGCAAATCATCATAACAGAGGCGAATATGGATTTAAGTCTATATCAAAAGTGCAAAGGATTTCCTACATGCAGTGGTTCGTGTCACTTTACTCAATACCTAGTTTAGTAAATTTATGACACTTTTGCTCTGGCTTTCAATGGAAGACATGAGGCTGGGCTATTGCGTAATGGAAATCGTTGGATCTTCTTTCCACGCCTAAAGAGAGAAACATCCTCGTCATCGTCAGCAGCTTCCTTTTCGCATCCTTTGAACAGCTACCCAAGTCTTCCACTCTTGCTATTTGCTATGACAGTAAGGTCGCACACGGCAACTGGACTCTTAGGTCACTTATCTATATGCCCTGAAGCTTAAAGCAAATGGTGTCACATCCATGACCTTGTCCCAAGCGTGACGGCGACAACTTTGCGTGAACACATCATCGCGAAGACGATAGAATCCGCATCAGGGTCTTGTAAGATATGCAGAGAATCGATGGAGCTCATATTTGTCCCCAACTCAATGTTAAAGACAATCATAACTCTATCTGCTGAACGTTAACCAATGCCATATCATCTTGGAAAATGCGACTAGTTAATCAGTTCTCTCGTAACTTATCGGCGTGCAGAGGCTTTTAGATAAAGCATGGATGTTCCTTTATCTACATCTAGGAATACCTATTCGGAAACCGGTTGTCTGCCTGGTGTGTGACTAAAACTACACTGCACTTTAGGCAAGTGATGATCGAACTTTGCTAACCTACTGAATCTCGTCTTAACTTATATGTGATGTGATGCTCAGATGTGCAGCTGCTACTACCTGCACATAGCTAACCATGAGGTTATCAACTAACGACTAAGGGAGTGATCATTCCCATGGTCAGAGGTATTAAACGTCGACCAGCCCGTAACTTTCATTTCATCTAAAAGCTGCTCCAACAGCCTACCGAGCCATCCTCTCTATCCCGCTTCACAACATACACGAATCCTACCACCAGAACCCCCACTCTCATCACCATGTGCGTTATCTACGATACCAACCTCAACTGTTCGAAGTGCGGCAAAGCCTGTGGCAAAAAAATGAATACTACCCAATGCAGTGACGCAAAGAATGGGAAGTCGTGTCTGAAACGTACTCAGGTCAAGAATGAAGCTTGCAGTCCGTCACGATGCAGGAATTGCAGGAAGTGATTGTGACCGTGATCTTGGGTTAGTCAGCTTAGCTAAAGGATAGTAGTTAAGCATGATTACCTGATCCCCCAGGCTAATAGAACTGGACCTACTACAAGGGCGTGTATTAAGTTGAGTTTTCGAGCATCCATTAACTGAGGGACGGCATTTCGGTTGTTCTCGCCCTGGAACTGTGAAATATTTCTTGGGTGAACTTGGTAGACCGTTTGTTCACTGTTGGACAATTACAAACACCACAGATAGTTCCAAACACATTCGTGACACTCAACTTCTCTTAGTTCTATGAACCCCTAAGACCCGTTTCTCTTCTTCTCCCAACCCTCAAAGTCCATCCTGGATATCCTCATCAATATTTACGCAACCGCAACCCACCGTAATGTGTACAATAACTTTCACAAAGTACCGCTGTCAAGCCTGCGATGCCTTCCTCGACAATACCAAATCGAGAGCGCAGTGCGCTGGAGCCATCAAGAAGAAGAAAGGGTGCGAAAAACCAGAAATCAAACCTACTACCGTTTATCGGCACCCGGAACAATGCAAGGATTGTGTAAAGAAGAAGGAGGAAGGGGAGAAAGGCATGAAGCGCAAGCGTTCTAAGAGCGATGTAGGTGGAGACTTGCATGATTTCATTGAGCTTCGATGGCAGTAGGATATGGATTCGTTTGGGGAATGGTTGATGGTATAGTTTGAGCCAGGTGTTATCGCATAGCTGGTTCTGCATGGCTTTTTTTCGGTATGTAACACAAGGGGTAGTAGTATTTCTGGTTCCTGACATAGCCTTCGAATACAAACAAATCTAGACATTTCGTTGTCTTTCACAAGGAGCACTCTCAGTTATTTTTCTTGAAGTTCTGATAGCGTGATCTGTTCTATGTCTATGTTTTCATGATCTTGCATTGTGTAAAAGATTTGGTTCGAGGATATCATTTCCCTGTTTAACTTCAATTTCTTTGATCAAAATTGACGTTGGGCATGAACATGAACTCAAGTGGCAGTTAATTTGGTTGTGGTCAATCTCTGGATAGTGTTCTAGCCACTAAGTACCAATAAAGACATATGAACAAATCAATTGTATGTTCACTCCTCGTTGTACGACCGCAACAAACTCCCACCTTTGTAGCAGACCAATGTTCGCTGTGTTTCTTTGTTTAATCCTCATGCATGAACGAACAAACCCTCAGCTTGTCGTAGTATAAATACTCACTCCCTCAATTAACAATCTCAACTTCATTTTACCATACAAATTTTCTTCGCCAACAGACACAAACAGTCAGTTTTTCCCACCACACACAAACTATTTTACCCAACAAACTCATCAAAATGTGTCAGTTGTCGAGCACCGCTATGATCTGCGAGCAATGCCGCCGCCTGGTCAATTACAGCTCCATCACGTCTTTTTGTCGTGGTTCAGAAGATTGTCTAAAGGAGCTGCATGACAAGACCAAGTATGTTTCTTACCTTGAATGCAAGAAATGCAATCTTTCTGGAGATGGTCTTGCTAAGTAAGGTCTAAAAGTTAAGTCCAAGGCGCAGAGTGGAAAACTGGGGTTGGGTTAGCTACCCAGCCTTGCTCCAGAAATGAAATTGGGTTGTCCTGTTTAGGTAACTCTGGTTCGCCGAGCCGGGATGTTGGGAGCTAGCGAATTCTTGGAAACCAAGCCGAAGGATGGACGTCATGAATTAAGACAGTGGGGAGTTGGAGGAGGATACCCTAGAGCAGATTGTTTTTGAGGAGTTTTCCGCATGATCATTCTGTTCTGGTATAACGTCGTTCTTTTTAGATATCAATTCACTCGTATTCACATGAATAGGCTCTCAACCGTGAAGTTCTTTGTAATAAGCTCCGTGAATAAGCATTTACATCGAGTCGACGGTTCATGCTTATTTACTACCTACTTTACATCTTAGCGTAAGCACTTTAACTAGTTCAAGTCACATAGCAGCGACCAAATTTGTATCATCATCAAGGTGGTATTGACTACTAACTGGATCAACACGGAGAATAGACATGATCCGATGCTCCGTAAGCATTATTACAGGATACTATGCACTAATAATGCATATAATTTACACGGGTCGTTGAAGCAACCTCATCATGGTCAACCGTCAATTGCCGAGTCATAAATGCGGGGAATAAATATCCATTTGAGTCAAGAACGAACGGTCTGGCTTAGTTAGCTGTTAACCCAGCCTTCTAGTGCAACCCACACACATCCCGGTGAACAGCCACGAGATCAGATGGATTGACTTTTGCGGATCTAAACGTATATCCGAACCTGTTTTTCCTGCAGCCCATATGAACTGTTAATGGAATAAAGTCATGCATCTCGATGATTTAAGTACCGAGTATTCACCGATAAAGATGAGATATCCTCGAGAGATCATAGCATACCTACATAGGTGAAGGCGGCACTTCTGAACGGCAGTCTACTACGGTCGTGAAATGCGGTCACGGAAGACCTGCAGTACAAGGACCCAATCACCAATGCATGGACCTAATATGATCGTATCAATTGGAAGCAGGTAAACTCAATTCTCACGTGCTGTAAGGCCTGACAATCACGGCCTTTGTGGATTAATACAACGTCGTGACCTAAGCAAAATAAAGAAGAACGTTTGACAGTCCCGCCATCATGGCCTCAGTGGTAACAAGGTCCGGGCCCAAGCGGTCAAAATCACATTAGTTTTAATCCAATTTTCATACCAGCAGCAGGCATATGTCACTGTTACATGGAGCGTCACCAGGGCCACTGTACTGGGTCGATGGATTGACCGTGCTCTCCGATTACCGTAACGTGATTTCGTGGGGGAGAAAACGGATGAACAAAGATGAAGTGACAGGGGCGGAACCAAGGTCCGGGTGGGAAAACAGCTGTTTTTCCAAGTAACTCTGGCGTATATGTCGGGTGAGTTACGTCCATAATACCGATCGTCTTAATATCTCGACATCCATGGAAGCAATTGAAGAATCCACAACAGGGCCGATTCAAATTGCGGAGAAGAACGAACCCCAGAGTTGTCAACAGACACACTAAATATCCCGGCAATTGGGGTCTTGCTTCAATAACTGGTTAGACAAACTGGAGAGAAACGGAGAAAAGGACTCATTTTAATGCTGGTTAATCCTCGGATTCTCGGTTGCATAACGGCCGTATTATTAAAGCTGTGGTCCAGTGGGGTCCTTCTTCCCCGGGCTTTGTACGTTGTGGGTTACATCACCAGACTAAGTTAGCAGACTAAAGCTGGGGACTCTTCTTTGAGCAAGGCATGACACCATCAGAATCAATATGCTTCTACTTTATACAGCGTCGTCCCTTTTTATTGGGTACAGCTACGAGAACACCGGTTAAGCCACGGCAGAGTTTGTCTCAGTAAAGTTCCCCGATGGGAACCAGGGTCTTGCCTCGTAAACTAGGAATACCATCACACGACGACCCTCAACTCAACTTTACTCCGCATTGCACTCTCCGCACAAGCTCCTCTTCTCGAATGGACCTTCAGTTAGCTCACATGGACGAAGCTAGCCGTTTTGCCAATGACGCAGTTGTTGAGGTGATGAGTTTCTGCGGAGTGAGCGCGGGCGTGCGCCGAGGGACGGACTTGCTGTATGATGATATTACCGGACACTAGGATATATAAGTTCAATGGTTAGCCTACCGTCGAAATAGAAATCATCACCACCCAATTCTCATCCTCCCCTCCTCTCTCACAATGGCTAGCCTTCGATCAGTGCTAGTCTCCGGCCTGTTGGCCGCGAGTGCTAATGCTCAAGATTTCGGTGGGAGTGATCGCAGCGACGAAGCTTTCAGCTGGGTTCAGCCCAAGAATACCACCATTCTCGGACAGTATGGCCACTCGCCTGCTTACCCTTCCAGTATGTTCAATTGTCGGGGGAAGTTAAAGTTGTCCGCTAACATACCACAGCTTATGCTACTGGTAAGGGATGGGAAGATGGCTTCGCCAAGGCCAAGGAGTTCGTTGCCAAGTTGACTCTCGAGGAAAAGGCCGACATGGTCACTGGTACACCCGGTCCCTGTGTCGGAAACATTATTGCCATTCCTCGTCTCGGCTTCAGCGGTCTCTGTCTCCAAGACGGTCCTCTCGCCATTCGAGTCGCCGACTACGCCAGTGTTTTCCCCGCTGGTGTTTCCGCCGCTTCCTCTTGGGACAGGGAACTCCTCTACCAGCGCGGTCTCGCCATGGGTCAAGAGTTCAAGGCCAAGGGTGCTCACATCCTTCTCGGCCCCGTTGCTGGTCCTCTCGGACGTTCAGCCTACTCCGGCCGTAACTGGGAGGGTTTCTCTCCCGATCCTTACCTGACCGGTGTCGCCATGGAGGAGACCATCAACGGTCACCAGGACGCCGGTGTCCAAGCTACTGCCAAGCACTTCATCGGTAACGAGCAGGAGGTTATGCGAAACCCCACCTTCAAGGAGGACGGTTACATTAGCGAGGTCGACGAGGAGGCCCTCTCCTCCAACATGGACGACCGAACCATGCACGAGCTTTACCTCTGGCCTTTCGCCAACGCCGCCCACGCCAAGGCTGCCAGTTTCATGTGCTCTTACCAGCGTCTCAACGGCTCGTACGGCTGCCAGAACTCCAAGATCCTTAACGGTATTCTGCGAGACGAGCTCGGCTTCCAGGGCTATGTCATGTCCGATTGGGGTGCCACCCATGCCGGTGTTGCTGCCATCAACAGCGGTCTCGACATGGACATGCCGGGTGGCATTGGCGCCTACGGCCAGCAATGGAAGGCCGGTTCTTTCTTTGGTGGCAACGTGACCCAGGCTGTCAACAACGGCACCCTTGAGGAGGCCCGCGTCGATGACATGATCATGCGCATCATGGCTCCTTACTTCTGGCTCGGCCAAGACAAGGACTACCCCTCTGTTGATGAGTCCAGCGGCGACCTCAACACTTTCTCCCCCCGAAAGACCTGGATCAAGGAGTTCAACTTCACTGGTGAGCGCAGCCGTGACGTCCGCGGCAACCACGGTGACTTGATCCGCAAGCACGGTGCCGAGTCCACCGTCCTCCTCAAGAACGAGAAAAACGTCCTTCCCCTCAAGAAGCCCAAGTCCATTGCTGTCTTTGGTAATGATGCTGGTGATATCACCGAGGGTTTTCTCAACCAAAATGACTACGAGTTCGGTACTCTTGTCGCTGGTGGTGGTTCTGGAACTGGTCGTCTGACTTACCTCGTTTCTCCTCTCACTGCTATCAACGCCCGTGCTAGGAAGGACGGTACTCTTGTCCAGCAGTGGATGAACAACACTCTTATCGCAAACTCCAACGTTACCGATCTCTGGATCCCTGCTGTTCCCGATGTCTGCCTTGTCTTCCTCAAGACCTGGGCTGAGGAGGGTGCTGACCGTGAGCACCTCAGCGTTGACTGGAACGGCGACGACGTTGTTGAGTCTGTCGCCAAGTCCTGTAACAACACCATCGTTGTCACTCACTCCTCTGGTATTAACACCCTCCCCTGGGCCGACCACCCCAATGTCACCGCCATCCTCGCTGCCCACTACCCGGGTCAGGAGTCTGGTAACTCTCTTGTCGACCTTCTCTACGGTGAGGTCAACCCCTCTGGCCGTCTTCCCTACACCATTGCCTACAACGGCACCGACTACAATGCCCCTCCCACCACTGCCATCAACACCACCGGCAGCGAGGACTGGCAATCTTGGTTCGACGAGAAGCTCGAGATCGACTACCGCTACTTTGACGCCCAGAACATCTCTGTACGCTACGAGTTCGGTTTCGGTCTGTCTTACACCACCTTTGAGCTCTCTGACATCTCTGCTGAGCCTCTCGCCGACAACATCACCGCTATGCCCGAGGCCCTCCCCGTCCAGCCTGGCGGTAACCCCGCCCTCTGGGAGAGCATGTACAATGTTACCGTCTCCGTCACCAACAGCGGCGACGTTGACGGTGCCACCGTTCCCCAGCTCTACGTCACCTTCCCTGAGAGCGCTCCTAAGGGCACTCCTCCCAAGCAGCTCCGTGGTTTCGAAAAGGTCTTCCTCGAGGCTGGTGAAAGCAAGAGCGTTGGCTTTGAGCTGATGCGCCGTGATCTGAGCTACTGGGACATCATTTCCCAGCAGTGGGTCATCCCTGAGGGCGAGTTCACCATCCGTGTTGGATTCAGCAGCAGGGACTTAAAGGAGGAGACCAAGATCACCTTGATTGAGGCTTAAGGTTTGTGGTTTTACGACGCATGAGTTATGTTATACTTAATTACCCGTACATATTAAAATATAAGTACAATTACAATTAACATTATGATACACTATTTTTGCGGCACAACTGTGCCGAATATGTGCCCTTTGTGATTGTTACGTTCGAGAGATATTGTAGAGTAGTTTGCTGACTACATAATTCTTGTCTTTGATCGCTCGATCGTTTGATCAGTATCGGTTCAGTAGGCTGAGGAAACCTTTATCACCAGTCCAACAGATGCAGTGCTGCCTTATATCGCATTCCTGTTCACAAATGATCTAACTGATACGCAAAGCATCAGTACTGGAGTAAACGCATTGTTTATGCATGTTACTATCAGACAATCCATCTGGTGGGCCGCGAATGTTTGTAGTTGCTGCTGCAGCGTTTGACAACTGCCAACTCTCGAAATAAAAGCAATCCTGCATAACAACATCTCGAGATTTCTCTTCACCATCTACATATTCATCTACTCAATAACAATCTCCCAAGCACTGAATAAGAGATATCTACTCTTTATCGTAAGCTACTATCCGCGTTACACTAAGTTACTCACACAAAGCAGCGTAACGATGTCCGCCCCTAAAGAGACTCCCGACGAGAACGTCACCAAGGCCATCGAGAAGAATTTCGAAGGCTTCCGAGAGCACCTTTTCCGCGGCTGGACCACCGCAGACCCCGTCGTCATGCCCACCCTACCCGTCCACAGCTTCGCTCAATGCTCCATCCAAGTCGGCCGTCTGGTCCAAAACATCCCCGTGCAAGCAGGCAGCGTAATCTCGCACAACCGCAAGAAGAACGCCAAAGCGTACCTCATGGTGAAGCGCGACGAGGACGACACCACTGGTTTCCTGTGGTGTGACGCCGACGGCAAGCCCGTGAAGCGAAGCTACATCAAGATCACTCGGGGCCTCGCTATCTCTCGCGCCAAGGAGGACCTTGTTGACGAGTACAACGACATCGAGTACGAGAACATGGTCAAGTACAATCGGGACTTTCTGCTTGCTCTTGCGCGTAAGCAGGTTGTCAGGTTCGCGGAGCGCGGCACGGTCGAAGAGCCTTTTATTGATGAGGATATTCGGGCTGAGGCGAAGATGAAGGGGTATGTCTTTGCCGATGTGACGGATCCGGAAATGAACTGAACGGGGATATTCACTGATGATGAACTCATGTGGACTTGACTAGCTATAAGCACGGCGAGGGATGATAACGTATGTGGACTACATCAGTGCTGAGTTGATAGTGTCAGCCGTCATGAAGGGCATTGCCGAATAGTAGAGTGCAAAATCATCATCAGCAGGGATCCTCTTCATATCAGTACTTAGCTCTCCTTAGACTCACAAACATGGCAGTCAAGTGGTACATATTCCCGTCACATGCTACAAGACCATATGGTAAATGACACAAAGACTCATTGACAGAACTCTGCAGTGAGTCGTATCTGAGGAGCATACGTACGCCGTATAAATTCTCCCTCCCTCCCTCCGTTCGAGAGGCTTCCCAATACTCCTCGAACACATAGACCATCTCGATAACCGCCTATATCTCACTATTACTAACATCCTCAATAAGACAATGTGTTTCCACTACAGCACGGGCTATCTCTGCAAGAAATGCGGTCACACCGTTGACTTTGAATGGCGCGACGAGATATGTGATGTTTATAAGAATAACAGGCTGGCGACATGCAAGCGAACACCAATACATACTGACAAACTCGTCGACTCATCGAAATGCACGATATGCAATCCGGAGAAACCGGTCCCAAAACTCTAGCCACGGTAAGGCTTGTATCGGGGAGTCTTGATTCATAAAACAGTCAATATCGTGGAATAATTGATTGAACAGGGCGTTGGAAGTGACAAGATCCCCGTGGTCGGGATAACGGAATTGCCATGCTCTTACTTGCAATATTGAAGCTATCGCGAACTCTTAACTTAGTGGATAGTTAGGTCGAACAAATGCTTACTCAATAGTCAGAAGGGATAAAATAAGCCGTCAACATCAGGTATATAGAAATAGAAAGACCACGTTTCCTTCATAGTTAGAAGAATAGCACTGTTGATCCCCGATTCCATCGTCGATCCGTAGTATTGTAGGGTATCTGATCCCGTACCCATGGTGAAATTACTGCATGGGTCTACCAAGTTTGTCCGTGCCTAGATCAATACGCGGGGCAAATTTGATGACATCCAGCGAGTCTGGAAGCTTGAGAGGAACGCGATGAATTGCACAGAAGTAGTCCCGGTGATAAGATGGATTCGTCGCGAGTAGCGTGGATGTTGAGTCGATCGAAGGGTGAAGGCATTCCAGAGAACTTAATCCCATCGATCGCTAAGGTTATTACTATGGCAACCTCGCCAGCGTATCCAAGAAGAGTGCCAATTGGATCATTGACGCTTGATCCCAATTCTTCAAGTGAAGTTGAGCCTAAAGTGTCACAAACTGACTCGATATCAGAATCACGAATGTATCGACATGGATCCATTAAGCAAGTCTGATGTCAAACTCCACGCAGCAAGACGGGACACTCCATGCAAGCCCTAAACGGAGAATGTAGTTTAGGAGTTTAATATTACTTGCCGTAGATTGCACAAGAACGAACGGAAATTAGTAGACATAAACCCAGGCAGACACTTTTTGTACCTTAGGTTAAAGGATTGGTCTACAAGAGACGAGACGCGATCCTAGAGGGGCTCAGTTTCAACAGCGAGTCCGGGATACTTTTTGGTGGAGACGTGTCTGGAAGAAATTGGAGGTTGAACGAGAGGCTGGCACTACAAATGGTCCCGCTCTCACTTTTCACTCAACAGAATGGAAAAGGGTTTTGCACGAGATAGGCATTGTAATGTTCGACATGAGTAGTTGGGAGTAAATGAATGCAATTAAAACCATCATGTTCTAAAGAAAGGGAAAAAGAAAACATTACTGTCTCGAATTTGAGACATGCCAAGCATGTCCGTTTCTCAAGCCTCAAACGCAGCCACTATAACTCAGCGCGTCTAGCGAACGTCATCCTTATCGATACGCTCGGTCAAAAACCCACCCACTCAACGCGGCCTGAGTCGCGTAAAGTGCCCCTATAATTTCTTGCACATCTTCCCTATAATTTATGCTCAGTCCCCTAACTTACAGCGCAAGTCCACTAAAGACCACGCAAATTACTCTGCACAAAAAAACGCCAACGCCAAAAATCACGGATGCGCGCAAAGTACTTTGGCCGCGTTCCCGCGTGCCCCGGTGGAGCGGGTCACCTCTTAAATACCTCCCACCACCAAAGCACACCAGACCACGCACACGAGACACCTCTCACTCACTCTCTCCTACCAAACTTCTTTTTCTCAAAAAGTTGCACTTGGTCTCATCTTTGGGCCTCATTGTCAAAATCACTCTACTCTTTACCTATTCATGTTCTAATCTGCCGAGTCTTGTCTTCTACTGATCTACCAGACCGCCTTTCGTGTCGTCATCGTTCCACCTAGACTTGGTCTTTCACCACGACTACGCCCTTCGTTGGCAAGAGTTAAGAAGGAATAGGGAAGGAAAAGGAAGGAAGAAAAGGTCAAGATTGATTCTTGATCTCGAATTTGGAACGATATCCAACACAGTCCTCGCCTGTTGCGGTCTCGTTCCCTTTGCTTCTGGACGCGATCCAGTCCGATACTCGATCCCTTCGATCTACAAATAACGACACGGAACAATTCAGTAAATTCACACGGCCAAAAATGGACTCTCTCGGTTCATCACCACGAAAAGGCACTTCCGCCTCGCCTACACTGCCAGCCATGAAGTCCTGCTCACTCGCCGGATCTAAGCGTTCCGCTCCGACTCTTCTTCCGCCCTTTGAGCCGCTATCGTCCTCACCACCAAACCTTCCACGGCCCGTGAAGCGACAGAATCTCGGCTCAGGCTCGGGAACAGGACGTTCTCGTGCTCACCTCAAGTATCCCACTCCCGTTCCCACGTCGAGCACGGGTATCTTGTCGAGTTCCCCGCCCCAACGGGCCGCAAGCGCTTCCGAGCGAGCCCCGCTCGCTGCCGTCCCCGCCGTTGAACTTTCGGAAAATGGCGAGACTCTTGTAATGGGTCGATCCTCTAACTCTTCCCACTACCAGATTTCTGCCGACCGCCTTGTTTCCCGTGCCCACGTCAAGGCTCGCTACGTTGCAGCTGCCAGTCCACTCGAGCCCAGCAAGATTGAGATCATCTGCAATGGCTGGAACGGCCTCAAACTGCACAGCCAGGGCCGCACTTGGGAGCTATTCAAGGGCGACAGCTTTACCAGCGAGACTGAGGGTTCAGAGATCATAATTGACGTGCAAAACTCACGTGTGCTTGTCCAATGGCCTAAGCGGGCTCTTGACCATCTTTCTGATACTTGGGACTCTCCTCCCTGCCAGTCTCGTGCTCAGGCTATTCTCCAGTCTTCCCCTCCACGCCGCGCTTCTCGTATTGCGTCTCCCGAGAGCCCCACGCCCGCTAGCCTTTCTAGCTCTCGCCGTCTCCAGGCCTTGCTACCCGGACAGCGTGACATTGAAATCTACGAAGATGATGCTGAACATGGGCTGCCAGAGCACAAGCTTGATTCCTCCAACATTAATGTCAGCATGTGCACTGATGTGACTGCCAGCTTCAGCAGCGAAGTCAGTGATGAAGTTGAGGAACACGATCCTGATGAGGAGAATGATCCCATCATCCACTCCTTCGGCCCTTTTGGCGCTGACATTTCCTGCCGGTTGGCTTCGATAAGCACAAAGTCTCCCAAGATCTTCAAGGGCGCTAAGCGAGCTGTCAATCCTCTCCACGACGCCGTGGCTTCTGATCTTTTCGCTCCTCGCCAGGTTCCCACTGCTCCTCAATCTCCACGAAAGCAGCAAATTAGGGCTGAGTCTCCTCTTTCCTCCCCTCCTCGTGTCTCTTCTCCTACCCCTGTTTCTGAGACCTTCAAGATGTCTTTTGAGACCAACCCTGCTGTGGCCAACCATGTCATCAACCAGCTCGCCTTCTCGCGTCTATCTTCAACACCTCTGTCCACCATCATGGCGCACCTTCCCACCGAGGAGAAGCGAGACATCTCTAAGGATGATCTCCGCGATGTGATCGAGAGCACACCGTGCATTGGTATCATCAAGCGCCAGGGCAAGGACGCCGCTGGCAAGCCCCTTGAGAGCGAGTACTACTACGTTCCTGAACACGACGACGACCAGCAGCGCCGTCTGGCCGTTACCGACGGGCTTCGCAAGCCCAGCCTCCGAGCTTGTCGCAAGCAGCACAAGGTTTGTAGCCCCCAGCACTTCATATACTGGCCTTGAAACTTACACAGCACAATAGCAATACTACTGGAAGCGACCTAAGACTCCTTGATTCACTCATCCTTTCACGTACATACGAATTTTCACTCCGAGAAATGATTCACGCAGCTCTCGATGACAAAGTTTATTGTTCTTTTACTAATTGCCCGGTGGTGGATGACTGTTTTTGCTGTATACCCCTATTCTATTTTTCGATTGTTGTATTTTATCTTTCTTGATTCACGACCTGCTCTCAACTGCATAGCCTAGGCGTATAAAGTGTTTCTGCATGATGGAGTTGAAAGGGTTGGACCAAAACGGAAAGAATATTATGCTTTGTGTGAGAAGCATATAGATAGACGAGGTCATGTTTGGGGCCAGCCGGAGAAAAGGCAAGGCAAGGAAAGGGAAAAGAGTTTAGCGTTTTTTGTTTCGATGGTTGTACGACGTGTAAGAAGAATAAGCACAATGGAGACTATTCCCCTGTTGATCAAAGTATTTGACTGTTCATGTGAAGAAGTGATGCAGTTGGTGGATAATCTGATGGATCATGAGATCGAATTGAGGTCTAGAATTGGCGTAGGCGAGATGAGTTGATGTAAATGATTCCACCAACGAACGAGGCATGTTCAATCTGGAGACATTGGGGTACCCCAGAGTACTGACTGCCATAGCCGACCTGTTCGTGCATGTGAGATGTACCGCATCTTCAACACTCTTTACCCGGTCAAGTAGGTTATAATGAAATAGAGATACTAAAGCCCTGTTACTATAAGAATCAGGATAGCAATAGGAATCTTTAGGTTAGTTTAGATAATTCTCTGACTAGATATTTCTATAAGCCTCCTCTAATATCTCTA